>QJNV01000293.1:0-79981 GCA_004155935.1 Monosporascus sp. GIB2 | reverse complement strand
TATATATTAATAATTAAAGGTAATTTAATATATAATCACTATTAGTTATTAAATAAATCTTATATTAATTAATTTACAAATTTAATTTTAAAGTATTTTAAGATTATCAATAAAAAAATAATTATATAATTCTTAAGTAATAAAAAGTAAGGTTATAGAAAATAATTGAAAAAAGTATATTAATGGCTCCAATTAATATAATTATACATTTATTAAAGCTTTTTTCTTTTGCTTTTTCTGCTAATAAGGGGTATAAAATTTTAATATATATTTTAATGTTTATATATTATATAATTATTAAATAATAAATAGAAATCTTATGTATACGTATATAATTTTTTAATTATATTTATGCTAAACTTTAATTTTAAAAGTAATATATTATATCAGGTTTTAATAGTTATTATAATTAGTTTTCTTAAAAAATTAAAAATTAAAAAGGTATATTTTCTAAGAACTGAACGAAGGTATAATACATAACTTATGTATTTTAAATTCTTAACTTCTAATAAATAAAAGTAAAGTACCTAATATTTATAACACGTATAAATTTATAGCTTTTTAAATTTAATATAATATATATTAAAAGCTAAAACAACTATACATAAGTCTTATATAATAATAAAAAATAACTACATCTTCGATAGGTATATATAATTTAATTATATAAATTTCGAATAACGATAAAATTAAAAAATAAATAAATAAATACGCATTTGGATTATTAATAACTATTTTATTTATTATTTTTATAATACACCTTTTTATTAACCTTTCATATATTAAAATAAATATATTTATTATATAATAATATTTTATACTATATTATTATATACTTTATTTTCTAAAACAAATAGGATATATATATTTTTAATTATCTCATATTATTTTTTAACTTTATAATTATATATATAAGCAATTTGTTAAAATTATATATTAAATATATTACCTAATATTTAAATTAAACCTTTATATAAAATATTTGAAAATTTTTAAATATAAAGTAAACAAATCTATATAAAAATTTGAAATATTTATATATTATTCTTTAAAAGCGAAATATTAATATACTGGTTATTATTTGTTACTATCTATTTTTGTTAATTAATTATAAGTATATAACCTTTGTAGAAAATGTGGGGCGTTGAGGGGGTGGTGCGTTGACCGGGGGGCTAACTTATTATAACTTTTTCGCTTTATTTAGTACAGTTTCATACAAATTCGCAAAAATTATGATTATTAACCTTCGTAATATATCTTAATTATGAAGCCCGTATCGTTATAACTTACATAACCTAACTTAAAATAAAAACCGTTATAAAAGTAATCTAAAATGTAAATTAGTACTTATTATAACTTTTTACGGCTTTATCGCTAGGAGAATAACGATATAACTATATAAGCCAAAATAATAATATATAAAGTTGAAAATAGCTTATAATAAACTCTAAACCCTATTCTTTTCTTAATTGATTATAGGTAATATATATGCTTAAAGGTTTAAAATATATACCTTAATATTTCGAGTACTTCATTTTTTAAGGCGAAAGGTTTACCTTTATCCGATATCTTTACCGGTTTTTTGCCGCTATAAACGTAATTAACTTATATACTAGCGTTATATATACGGACGATAACCTTATAGAAATTTTGCGTTATAGGTTTATTCGCCTTATATTAGGCGCTATATTTAACGGGTAAGGCCGTATTCTACGGAAAAAATAACTTAATACGTTACATACTTTAGTTTTCGAAAAACTTAATATATTTTCGTTATTAATATAAGTTTTAAGCACACCTTAGTTATATAAAGCTTTTTTACTAATAGATTTAATTATTACTTTAATGGTATTATTAATTAATCTAACTGATAATTAACGAATGTTTATATTACTAGTTTTATATTTTACTTTTACTTTGATATTTACGAATACGAACAATCTTAATTTAACAATGTTCGACTATATAGCTGCTATATAATATAACTATATTACCTTAAGTTTTGAATGAATATTAAGGGATTTAATTTAAATTACCATATTTAATTGTGTTTTCGAACGACGATATAATTTCATTATTATCGACGAAACATAATTATTATCGTAATGGAAAAGTTTTAGTTTAAATATACCAATGTTCGTAATCTACGTTTTATTTTCCTTACTTTTATTCAGTAATTTCCGTATATCTCAATTATTAATAATATTACGAAGAAAGAAATTACGAAATATAATAGTTTTTATCAAATCGGCAGAGTAATTAAATATAATTATAAACGAAAGTGCGGCGCTTTAAGATTAATTATTCTGAAATTAATATTATTATTGTTCCTCTATGTAAGAGTTAACGTTTAAATTAAAGATATTTAAATTTTATAATAATGAACTATATTTAAATTATTAAGTTATATCTCTTCAATTTAATTTAATAACTTACGTTATATTATTAAAATTATTATTTATAGTAATAATAAGGCGAAAGCTATAATTATTCGAAACTACCTTATTAGGATTATAATAAATATAAAGTATTTATCGAAAGTTATAAAATAAAATTATTAAGTTTTATAACTTTAAAAAAGCTTCATAATTTTATCCGCATCGTAATATATATTATCGCTTTTTAGTTAAGTATTAATATTTCTAACATTAATCGAATAATATAAAAGAGTATACCGTATAGCCTTTCGACTAAAAGTTTTAATTAACGATCTAAATAAACAAATAATGGTTATAAAGAAATAAATATAATTAATTATAGACAAATTATATTATTTCCAGTTAATTAAAGGTTTAATCAATATGGAATTAAACTATTAATCGTTAAAATATTAAAATAACGAACAGGATTTAATGCCGAAAAGTTAAAAACCTTATTACTAATAAATATATAAAGGTCGTAATAAACAACGACGTAACGAATTCGGATAATAAATAAAACGATAGGTAATTCATTACGAATAATCTCGATGAGAATAAAATAATTATCGAATTTTAATTTTATCTTTCCGCCGGTTAAGACTTTACTTGTATTACCGCCCGTAAACTTTTAAAATAAAATAATTTTAACCTCCGATACCCGTCCGAAATAAGGCCTTAGTACCAGAGGTTATTTAACGGCGATTATATTTATAAAAAGATCTTAATATATTAGGAAAAAAAGGAAGTTATTATGCCAAAGAGAAAACGTTAATAATTTAATTCCGGCGGAAGCTTATTATACTATATATACGTTTAATTTTCTTTTTATACTTAAAGCTTTAAATGCGAAAATATTTTCGTAAAAATAAGTAAAAGCCGGTTTTGTAAAAACGGCTATTGAGGAGGTAATAGAGTTTAAATATAAAGAACAAACAAATAAATTACTTTTTACGCGGTGATTACCGTTTAACAGTAAAAAGGTAAAATGGATATATATTTTTATCCAATTTAAATAATATTCAGCAAGTAAATTCCTTAAAAGATTAAAGGAAATTAATGGTTTATATATAAATTAAAATATAATTAAATTCTTAACACGACCTTTAAATTTAATAAATAGTAATCTTACAACATCTTTAAAAGTGGCCTGTTATTTACCTTATATATAATATAAAAAATAATTATACTTTCCATTTTATACAAAATTAAAACAATTTTCTACAAATGGTAAGATTCGCTTAATCGGGAATAATAACGTTATAGCCCTATACCGTAAACTGATTTATACAAACTATGGATTATTATTATGTTATAAACTTAATAAATATTAGAAAAGATTATAAAGTTATTTTAAGTCGCGCCCTGTTTTAATTAAGATATATCGTATATACTTAGTCGATTTAAATTAATAACTATTACTTTAACAATAATCTTAATAGTTTAAATATGAAACCAGCTTAAAATTTATACGCTTTCGTAACGTAAAATAGCAGTTTCGGTTATGACGACGCCTATATTTATAGGCGATATTCGCGATATCTTAAACGATGTTAATTGAAAACTTACCGTTTTCCCCTTATTTATACCGGCGGCGTAAAACTTAATATCCCTTAATATTTTTAATTTTCCAACCTTCCTTTTTGTACCGTATCCATAATCGCATAATTGGTTTATTTTTATATCGTTATAGGAATCGCCGGCGTTACTAAAACGCAAAGATAGGTAATCTGAGATTAGAAATAATATATTAAAACAAACCGAAATAATAATTTTATCGAAATTAAAAAATCGTGTATTAAAAATAAACGGGGCCTATCAAATAAAAATAATAATAAAAGTTTACAAAGTAATTACGATATTAAGTTAAAAAGTAAAAAGCGAAATTTGGCAACTTTTAATTAAAATCAATAATAAAAAACGTATTCGGTTTTAATGCGGGGTTGTAATCGTAAAACGTAATAACTGTTAATATTTATATAATGTTAGTTAAAATTATTAATAACGTCCCATATAAGCAAGTCGGCCATATAAACGAATCGAGCACTTTTTAACACTTCTAAAAAACAAATTCAAATAAAATAACTATAACGTAATAAATTAATATAAATTAATCTAATTTTTCATTATTGAACGTTTTTATATTTTTTTAAAAGTACGCGCATTATATCCGGTTTTATTATAAATGCTATATTTCCGTTTTTCCGCTTAAAGTTTTATACGACGATTATTTTTAGCCATTACTAATTGCGATTATTTACTATTATTTTCTTCGTAACTATAAAAACTTATCGTTTTTTTACGGTAAATATTTTTTTCTTTTTAAAGACGTTAATTTTTAGTTTTCCGGTGTTTATTAAGCATACAATTCGTTTTACGTAATGAGTCGTATTTTTTCTAACAACAGCGTTTTCGTATAATAGTAGCAAGTTATTTTTTTGTTAAAACATTAACCGCTTTAAGTATTTTTGTTAGCGAATTACCTTAATAGTTTTTAATTCTTTTTTATAAATAACGTTCCCGTCGAGTCCTTGCGGTAATAATTTTAAACGTTTTCGCAGGTAGGGAAAAAACGAGGTTAATAAAAGTAAATAAAAAAATGTTAATATAAGTACAATTAAAACTTATAATTCGAAAAAAAAGCGATTAAAATGGAATAAAATAAGTCTCATTTTTACGAATTCGGATTTAATATAATCGGTTATTATGGTAACTTTAAATGCGTCGCGGAAACCGGTAATAAAATTTTCTTTAATATTATAGACAACGTAATATTTTATAAAAGCTTTCATATATAGCGAATAACTACGTTTTAACCGAAAAAGAATAAGATCTGTTAAAGAATTAAAAAAAGGAAAAAAAATTAACAGATATATAAAATGTAATAATATCGTAATTAACGTATTATTTTTCAAATTTTATTAAATAATAACTTTCATAAGCGCTAAAAATAAACAAACGTTTCGATTTTTTCGTACGCATTCGAATATATTAATCGAAATGTTGAACCTATTTTAGATTTAATTTATTTGTTGTTTAACCGTTATCGCTTATAGCAATGTTGTAGTTAAGTAGAAATGGGCTATTCGCGAACTAGCGGAAAAGCTGGTTTTTTCCAGTAAGGATAATAAATTAGGGTAAGGTTTAACTTCAAAATTAACAGCTTATATTATTATAAATTATTCGCGATTGTGTTACTAAATTTATTTAGGTTTTTTAGGTTTTTATTATTAGTAATAACCATATTAGTTATTATAAAAAGCCTTATTAAAAACCTAGTTTTGTCGAAATTATAAATATCTTTTTTTACGATATCGTATATTGCGATTATAGCTCGAATAAATTTAAACCATTTACGAAATACTTTTAAATTTTCCCAGATAACGTATTAATAATTTATCTTTTGATTTAAACGTATTTGGAATTTTTATTACTGTTAAATAAAATTTATTACCTAATTAACCTTAACGCGTCCGGTAACGCGTTGCGTAAGTAACAAATTCGCCACATTTCCAATATATTAACGTTAGATAAAACAGGTTCGCGCATTTAAATTAAGGATTCGTTCTATAATCGATTTTCTTTCGGTCGGCGTTACATTTCGCAAATTAGGGACGGTATTAGCTCGGAAGCATATACCGTAATATTGATTTTTTACAGTAAATAAAACGATATTATAAATAGAATAAAGCTTTTTAGAACTAAGTTTTGGGTTTCATTTTTTAACGGAAATAACTAAATTCATCCTAATTTTTTTGTACAACGTTATATAACGTTAGTATTAAAAAATAAATCTTAATAGTTAGGAGGGAAGAAAATGAAAAAAGTTCGCCGACTCGTTTATATGGCCGATTCGCTTATATGGGACGTTGTATTATTTATTTATTAACTTTATTTTTTATTAATCTTTATTTCGTTAAATTTTATATAAAATAATTTCTTTTCCTAACCCTGATTAATTATATATTATATTATATATGTAATAAATATTTTATAACTAAAAAAATTAACAAATTTGATATTATACGTTTTTCTATATAGTTTATTACGGTTATTAATAAATTATCTTTTTCAACTTATTTGAATTTATATATACCCTGTTACCGCACTAACAGTGCGGCTCCGCTTAACTAACGTAACGCTCTATATATAGAGGCACTTCGTGCCTTTTAAATAATTTTCTTCTTTTTTTCTTCGTACAATAGCAAAATACTTTACTCAAATCCAAAAAGGTTCAACGCCGTAACAGTTTGTTGCACCTTTAAAAAAAAAAAGAGAAACTCCTACGGCAGCTAGGCTTCGCCTCGCCTCGGACATACCCTCGCATTACCCCAGGTCCGTCGCTAGTACGTCACCACCTCGCTAAATATTCCCTAAATATTGCAAAACTAAAAGGCATTACGGGTATTAGTACTGTAATGCTTAAACAAGCTTAAAATACCAGTATAACGCTATTACCATAATATACTAATTTCTAAAGACTTTTCTAAAGTTTTCCCTATTTATGTCAGCAGTCACAGTGATCAAATGCAGTAGCCTGGCGCAAACTGTGTGTTGATGCTGCTCTAGACTACAAACGTTTAAGCCAAGCTCCTATTACATATCCAAATCCATGCTCAAAAAGCTTCTTCAAGATAAAGGGTGTCACAGGCTACATCTTACAATCTGACCCACCAGCCGGGAGCACCTTAAAGCACCAACTGCCGACACGCCCTCTTGCTTTAAGTAATTTCGGTTACTATATCCTCGAAAATAATTAACTAAGTTTTAATTTATTAGGGAATTAAAACCTTATATCAATTTCGAATACCTTTTAATTCGCTTTATATTTTTTTAAATCTTAAGTTCGTTACGAATCTTTCGAAATTAACCTTATTTAAGGGCTTTATAAGCCTATTTGCTAGGTTATTTTTACTTTTAACGTATTAAAAACAAATATTAGCTTTTTATATTTCCTGCCGTACGTAATAATATTTTAACCGAATATGGCGTTTTTTTCAGGTTATTTAGGTTTTTATTACTTATTTTAACGTATTTATATTATCTTTTAATATGGGAATAAAGGTTTTTTACTATAAGCCTTAACTTTATCAAGAAGTTCTTAATTCCGGTAGCCTTAATTATAGCTATTCTTGCCCTTACGTATTTTACTTTAGTAATATATTTGGTAATAATACCTTATAATTTCGAAAATTATAAAACGGGTATTTTAGTTATAAAAAATACGTAACTTGTAATAAATTTCGCCGATTCGTTATTATTTATGAAGGTTATGTTTATTACTTTAAACAGGTTTAGGTCGTTATATTTTTTATGCTGATGTTTTTCGTTTAATTTCCGGTACCGAAACGATAAATTTATGATACCGTTTAAATACCGTGGTAATTGTTTAATATATTTCTGGTACTTTGGGGATAGGTTGCTTATAAATCTAACCTAAGTTAACGTTATAAACGTTATATTTAATTTGTTAATGTAATTAAAAAAGTTGAATTTTCCTATAAGGATTACGTATTCGTAGGTATTTTCCTTATTAGTTATGTTTTTTTCGTTTTTTATTACGTCCTGTAAATAATCTTAAATAAATAACGTAAGTTATTTCCACATAATATTTGATTTTAATAACTTTACTGCTTTTCTTAATATATTATTGCTGGTTTAATTTAACGTTTTTAATAAGTGTTAAACGGATAATTCGTACGTTTAGGTATTAATCCGCGTTACTTAGGTCCTTAATAGGTACGTTTTTAGCGATTTTATTAGTAATATTTCTTAAGCGTTAAAGGTTAGGGCCCATAAGTAGGAAACCGTTAACGTACGAGGCGATAATATTTTTTAATTTATCGTTACGATAAATTGCGTTATCCGAAATTAATAAATAAATGTTTTATTTCGCTAATATCTTTTTAATTCTTTCCTGCTAAGTAGCCCCGATTTGTTTTAGGTTGTATAAAGGGTTTAGTAATTTGATACCCTTTTCAAGGTAGTATTAATATGCTTTTTTATTTTTTTTTAATATGGGAAACTGCTTTATATAAATGTTTTCCTTTAAGTTATTTTTTAAATAGGTAACGATAAAATCGATTTGTGTTATATACCAGTTTAAGGTTATAGCTATTACCATTAATATTTTCCAGTGGAGAATTTTTATAATATTAGTTGTAATTTCGTTATAATTAATATTTTTCCGTTAGGTAAATCCCTTAACGCAAATACGGGCCTTATATTTTTCTAGCTTTTTTATAGACGTATATTTTTTCCTTAACATTTATTTGGCGTTTATTAGGTTCCCGTGGCCCTTATTATCTGTTATAAAATAAAAAGTTTTACGTTATAAGTTTTTTTTAATTTTAGTAAAAATAACTTTAAGTTATATTTCGAGTTTTAGGCTTTTTATTGTTTCCTTTAGTAACGGGCCGTTATTTATTATAACATATAACCTGTAACCGTTTTTATCGTCGACATCAGTTAATAGTGGGTGGAAATGGAAAGGGTACGGGTAGGAATTAACTAAATTATCCAAATTATCGCCTTTTTAGGTTAAAGCCAGCTTTAGCTTACGTATTAGTTTTAGGGTTTCGTTCGGGGCTTTTAGGGTATATAGCTTAGGGATCGTTTTTTTGGGCGTCCCTTTTTAAATTTAATTTGCTTGGTTTTCTGGTTTGTATCGTCCTTTGAAATAACGTTATAATCCTTATTTTACATTTTAACGCCTTATTTTTGAGCTTAACAGTATTTTAAAGGTTTTTATACGGGTTGCGGAAGTGACCGAATAATATTTTTCGGGCTAAGTGGTTATCCTAGTTTTTCCAAGTTTTTATAAATAATAACGTATGGTATTATTAGTAATTTACTACCTCTTAGCAATTAAACCTTATAATTATATGTACCTTAGTAACTTAATAGTATTCTTTTTACTTTATAAGTTGTTAATTTTTTAACTTAGTTCTATAATTTTTATCGATTAATATTATATATTTGTTATTAAAAATACCAAAATAACTGTTATTAAGTTTATATAATTTATTAGGTTCGAATATTTCCTTAAAATATTTAATTAATGTTATATCTCTTATTATTAATTATCGAGTTCGGTTAACGGTATGCGTTATAATTTCCATTATAAGGTTTTAAAAATATATTAATATCCTTATTTACGTTATTTTTACGCGTGTTTTATCCTAAAGGAACTATATGCTACGTTTCGCAATTCCGTTTTAATATTAATTATGGGCGTTAGAAATTACCATTTTAATATCTTTCACTACGTCAAAATTCTCGATTTTTATTAGGTCAAATTTTTTACCGCCGTTAAACCGTAGGATTTATACTATTCGTTTTTTACCTTCCGTATTTGGGGGTAACGTTTTTAAACGTTTAATTATCCGCGTAATATACGTATATAAGCTTTTTTAAATTTCGTTCTTAATTGTAAATAAGCAATATTTCTTTTTATACGATAAATCGTTTATAATAGGCCCGAAATAACCGTTATTTTTAATACTAACAAGTTTTACTAAGCTTACGTTATACCAAATAATTTTTCTTACGTACGTTATTTTTTTTAGGGTTAATAAACGGTATCTTCCGTATTTTTTTTCGTTATAAGTTATATAAGGTAACGATTTTACATCGTTATAATCTAAGTTTATTTCCGTAAATTTCTTAATAATTTAAATTAATCGTTTAATATTAAGGTAATAAAAGCGGCGGTACCAAAAAAAATTTTCTTTATAACTTCGTTTATTATAAAAACCTTACCGTCCTTAAATATTCCCAAAAAGGTTACCTTTAAATCGTTAATACTGTTATTTTTTTTACCGAATAACCCCCCTAACTTATATCCCTATTAATAATTATCGTTTAAAAACTTTAAGTTTTTAACAATAAGCTTTAGCTTTTTATAAAGCCATGAGAAAAATCTTTTATGGGGAACGTTAATAGTTATTAATTTAATTCCATCAAAATTAACTAAAATATTTTTATTTAAATAACTTCCCTTTTTGTAAAATATCTTTCCAAGAAAAACTTTTAGCGGGAAGTCGCTAATATTTAACGTATACTTTATTGTAATTTCGTTATTTTCTCCATAAGGCCCTTTTAAAGGTTATTTTATAATACCGATTAAAATAACAACTACAAATTTTCCGCTTATCATAATATAAATTCCCTTAGACCTCATATTTAATATTGAATTTTTTTCGAAATCGTTAATATTATTAATAATATTAACGTTCGCACTTAAATCCCAAAGTAACTTATCTTTATCGTTTTCCATAAAGGAGTGCATATGCAGAAACATAACGCTACCCATAACTATTACTTCAGTTACTTCAAAACAGTCAGCCACCTATGGCCCAATACGCTCAATTACCTGTAGCTCAACGCAATCGGCCTCTATAACTTCAAAGCGCTCAATCGCCTAAAACTTAATGCTTTCGGTCGCCTGCAGCTTAAGGCTCTAGGTCATCTATAGCTTAGGGCGCTCAGGGCTGTCAGTCTCTATGTAATCAGTACAGTCAGCTGCTATAGCTTCAGTTACTTTAACTGCTTCAACGCTCTCGAGCACTAAAACTACGGTAAAGTCAATTTTCTGAATCATCTCGTCATACTACCGCATAAGATCCTAAAGCTGCTGATCGTCGATGTGGGCGCTAAAGGTCTTTCCGTCTAATCAGCACAGGTTTTTTAAGCCCTTAGGGATAAACTGCTCCTCGCTTTAACCGCCGCCACGAATATTACGAAAGCTATTACTTCGGTTATTCTAATTACTATTGCCATTATTATTACCCTAACGCTGGTTACTATTTTAACCTCACTTTCCTTTTTTACCTTTACCGTTTTTATCCTTTTATAACTTAGGGCAATCTTTCGCCATATGCCCATAGTTACTATAATTAAAGTAAAATAACTGCCTATTCTTATTCCATACGGGCTTACTATTTCGAACGTTATTACCTTTACTTTTTCGAACGTTAACGGACCGTCCGTTATTTTTTTTCTTATTAAATCGGTTATGGAATTTGCTGTTAAAATCGTCGATTAATTACTAAAAAAAATAATCCGTCTACCGTAATACTAACTATATAATTTTGTACCAGCTATTAACGCGGTCCTTTATAATAATAAAAAATATAATAATTTATTCCTCCGTTTTTAATCGCATATTATAATTTTTCACCTTTCGGAAAAACTTTTAAAATTTAATAATAAATTATATTAAAATTTTTCCGTTATAAATAACCTTATTAAACTTTTTCCAAAAAGATTTTTATCGCGATTTTCTTATCGTTACGTAAATCCTCCGAAATGTTCTTAATATTTTCGTACTTTTTTTAATACTTATAATCAATTCCAAAAGCGCCTTTTTATAAGTTTTAGTAATAACTTTTGTTAAACGTAATTAATTTTTTTATTATAAAACTTAAAACGTTCCCAACGTAACTTATTATTTTTATTATTAAAGCTTTTATAATCCTTTAAGCCAAAACTTAATTCGTTAAAATTATTTAAATTATTAAAGTTATTACGTACTATTTTTTTCCCTTAGGTAACTTACTTTTCTATTTTCTCGGGAGATTTTAAGGGTTAAGCTTTTTTATAAACCACTTTTTAAATTTTATTTCGCTCTTTTTAATAAGTTAATCTTTTTTATATTACTTTTTAAAACGATAAGTACTTCTTAAAAATTATATGCTTTAACTTTAAGTAAAACGTTTTTTAACGCCTTTAGTTACATATTAATATTACGCAAGTTTTTAAAATTTCGTATTTTTTAACGTTAAAACGTATCTAGTAATTAAATTATCGCATTTTCGAACCGGTTTATTATATTACCAGTTTTTTAATTTTAAAATTTTAACTTTTTAAATTTATCTTTAATTTGTTAATACTTATTTTTTTATACCCTAATATTACGTTTAATATCGTTTATATTGGTACCTAAAAAATATAAAATTTATTTAAATTATTAACGTTATATTATTTTTAAATAAAACTTTTGTGTCGCTTATTTTTTAACTATTAAAATAATTAAATTAATAAAGTACTTTTTAAAAAAGCCCCGAAAATAAGTCTTTTCCTTACCGCCATACTTAATATGACTCCCTCCTTTTCCTTATTATAATATTTTTCGTTTTAGGGAACGTTTTTATTTTAAAGAAATCCTTATTAAGGGAAAAAAATAAAAGTTTTAATAAGTTACTTTATTTAACAAAAACTTACCCGGAAATTAATTATTCGCTTATTATTATTAACTATTAAACTTTTTATTAATTAAACGATTTCCTTTAAAACCTTCCGTTTTTTCCGTTAATTTAACTTTATAAATAATTACTTTATTTAACGTATTAAATATTAATTAACAACCAAAAAATGCCACCATATTAATAGTTATAATAATTAAATATAGTAGCTTGGCGTAAAGTATATGTTAATGTTGCTTTAAACTGTAAACGTGTAAGCCAAACTCCTATTACATATCCAAATCCATGCTCAAAAAGCTTCTTCCAGACAAAAGGTATCCCAGGTTGCATCCTGCAGCCTGACCCGCCAGCCGGGAGCACCTCAAAGCACCAACTGCCGACAATTTAATTATTATTACGGTACAACTTATATACCATTTTACGCCGTTAAGGAAATTTCTCAAGCTTAACGAATAATTTTAAAAAAATTTATAAAACGTTTTTATTACCTTAAAAACAACTTATAAAAGTTTCGAAAACGAACAATTATTTTTACGACGGCATATTATTAACGCAAAATAATTATTACAAAACGCGTAATAAGAAATATATTAATTTAAAAGTTCCGAAATTAATTTACCGTAATATAATACTTAATAACCGAAAATAATTAAGCCAAAAAAACGTTTAATAACTATATAACGATTATTATAATAAGTTATGGCTTTTTATATTATACTAATAATATTTACTAATATTTTAACGAAATTAAACTTTAATAATTACGCGCGATAAAACTTATACGCTTTATAAATTATTATTACTTAAATCTTTTTTAATTTTATTTTATTAATAATTTAATTTACTGACGGTATAATAAAAAATTAATACGGAGACAAATTAAAATTCCTGATCTTTAAAAAAATTTTAACTAACGTTTTTTAGTATATTTTAATTCCGTTACAAACTAAAACGCGTAGTTATTATTAAAGGACCGTATTATATACGTTACCGAATATTTTTAAAGTAATATTTATTTACGCGTACGTACAAAAATAAATAAAATAATAACTAAATTTTTAATAACCAATACGGAGTTATATAATTAATGCGATACTAGTAATATACTATTATTTTTTAATTAGGTTTATATTACCGTTAACGACTTAATACAAATTTATAAATATTTATATATTTTAAAATAAAATCTAACCGTTTTCGCCGATTTTATTAGTAATCTTATCCAATTCATTAATTAAAGCTGGTAATTACCCGTTTTATATATTATCGCTTTATAATAAAAAGTTAATATAATGCTGTAAAAAGTTTTTATACCGTAAATATAACGCTTAAATCCCGAAAACGATAAAACCTAAATATAATTATTTAGAGGTTTATTTAATAACATAATAAATTAAACTTTCTGGAAGTATATAACGAAAAATATCCCGTTTAACGTACCAATACCGTAGCGTTAACTTATTATATTTACGGTTCCGGACCCTGAACTTATATAATTAAATACCGTATTAGTTTCAAAAAACGGCTTTTACGATTTATTAAAAAAGAATTACGTTAACGTATAATAAATTATTATATATATTATGGTAATAAGGGATGTTATTTTTTTATATACCGTAATTAACATTGATAACTTAATAACGTTAATAACGTAGTACTTTTATAATAATAAAAAGATAATATTATAAAAAAAGGAAAAACTTAAAAATTCAAATAAGTCGTAATTAAAAGCGTTTATCGAATTATTAAAATAATAACAAATCCGATTTATATATGCGTTTTATAAAACCTGATATTTTGTTTTCGGTTATAAATATAATTTAACGGTAATAATATGTTACCGACGCGGTTTATATTAAATTACGGTTACTTACTTTTAAAATTCGTTAACAAAAATTTTACTCTAAAAAACAACCATTTTTCGTAGCTTATTTTTTAACCTCGTTGATTTTGGTTAACGAACGATATAATTACAAGTTTTATTAATTTTACGTATATAATACGATTTTATATAAACTGTACTACAAAAAAAAAATATTATACCGATAATTCTCCCTTTAAAAGACGTAACTGTGTAGACAAAATTGGATAAAATGATAAATTAGTACCTTAATTCCTAAGCTTCATTAAACCGATCCCTCTCGTAAACGTCTTACTTCAAAGCGACTTCAGGCTGCCTTATCCCGCAACATTTCTTTACGTCGATTCGCGTCGGTATTTTAAAGTAATTTCGCTACCTGGAGCAACCGGGCAAACTATCGGTTATATTCCGGTTTACAACGTTCCAAAATTTAAAAGGTACTACTTATCAGCCGTTCCCTTTTTTCCCTTTTTAATTTTTCTAATCGTTTCTCCATAATTGCTATATTTTTCAGCATAAGTTCGAATAACGATTAGTTAATATTGCTGTCGGAAATTAAATGTGACGGCTAGGCTAATTAACCAACTATTAAACCTAAACGTACGGGTTTACGTTGGTAGAATACCGTAAGAAAGTAAGTAATAAAGTAACGGATAACTTAGTTACGTTTCGTAATACCAAGGGTATTTTGGGTAATGAAATTATATTACAAGCTGTCGCTATTTAACTACGGGGTAACGAGTAGTATATATAGATACTAAGGGATTTATTTAATTTTATTAAATCTAAATGTATTTGTATTTACCCCTTTAAATGGATTTATTAAAGTTAAGTAAATCTACCTTCCGTAATTCGACCTATTTGGGCCCTGTTTTACGGTTTCGCTAAGAGATCGTTTTTTCGAGGTCCGATTAATCGTGTTATAATACGATCCCCCTTTTTCCAAATTTTCATCCAGAAAGTTCTTTAGTTCAATTCTTTTTTTTATGTTAGGTCGTATTGCTAACCGTAAATCTCGTAATCGTCCTATTCAAAAGGAAAATCTTATTTCCTTTGCTAGCTATGTTGTTAAATTTGGTTTCGAAATTGTGCCGTATATTTTTTATTTTTTAAAAAAAATTTAAATACGTTATAATCGAAGATTTTAAACGCTACGAGCAATATGTTTTTTATCATAACCGTCGCTATAACGGGTCGGTAATCCTTTTTATTTTTTTAGAAACTATTAGCCGTATAAAGGATTGCTTTAACCGTAAAAGGAAATTTACGTAAAAGGTTTTGCTATAATTACGCGATAACATTAAAAATAAAACGTCCGAAATTTTTAAATAAATTTTGCGCTTTATTCGAAATAAAAAAAGTAAGTTTCTTTACGCGAAAAAGGTATTAAATTAATTCGTTAAAAGGTGGAAAGCCTGGACAAAGTTAAGGATAAAAAAGGAAAAGAAGAAAAAAACCATTTGATGGCCGAATTTAAGGCCGTTATTTTATAAGGCTTACCCGTTAACGAGTATGTTTACTATTTTTCTATCGGTAATTTAAATTAGGAAATTATTTTCGGTACTACCGCCGGTAAAATTTCTTTAATAATTATTAGGTATTTATAAGATATCTTACAGGTTTTTAAAAAGTTTCGGAGTTGGGATAATTTTTTTACTTAATTAGGTATTAGGTAACTTTATCGATTTTTCGTATATTTAAGATTATTCCTGTTTCGTATTTTCTTTCGTTTTTTATTTCTATATTATCTTGTTTGATATGTATTTTGATAATATCCGTTGTTAACTTGAATAAGGATATATGAAAAACCGGGTAGAGTTTAACTTTAGGTGGTAATTTTAAATGGTAATTATTTTGTAAGATTCTTTTAGTAATTTTATAAGGTTTAATGTATTTAAAGTCGACTTTTTTATTTAGGCATTTAGTTTAAATATTTTGGATAGTTAGACAGATTATCTCTTTTTCAAAAAAAAAAATATTTTTTTAACCGTTTTTAATTATAGTACTTTTTATTTGATTACGTACGAATTCAAGTTTTGTTTTGATTTTTTAGTATAATTATTTAATTTGTTTTAATGTAAGGATAGCTGTGATATTAAATGGTCCGGTTTTTTTGGTTTTTTGTAATTTTTTAGGCTAAATTTAAAATTAGTTATAAACGGAATTATTTTGATATTTTAATGGTAATTAATATTATAAGTTATTTAAGTTGTTAGTAATTTTTAAATTAATTATTTTATTTCTAATTAATATAATATCGTAGGTACGTTTTAAATATTTCATTTTATTATTTTATTTGTTCGTTTTTTAACGTCGAAATGCTTTAAATAATTTCTGGTTTAAGCCGATGTATCCTATTAGGTTTTGTTAAAATTTAAAGGGAAACGTCGTTTTTTTATTTAAATTAATTTTGTGCGGCAATCCGTATACGTTAAAAATATTTTTGAAAAAGATGTACGTTATTCGTTTGGCGTTAGTATTTTTGTTGTAAGGTAAAAAATAAGAAAATTTTGTAAATCGGTCGACGATAACGAAAATATTATTATAATGTATGCTCGTAGCTAGGTTTTTTAATAAAAGGAGTTTGGTAATAAAATTTATTATAATAAAATCTTATAGTTAGTTTATAATTAGTAAAAGTGATAGTTCTTTATAAGGTTTATGTCGTCGTGTTTTTATTTTGAAGTAGATGTTATATTATCGTTTAATTTTTTATATTACGTTTTTTATTTTGGGGAAATCGTATCTGCGTTGTAAACGTTTTAAGGTTTTAGAGATCTTTGGGTGTTTATATAGTGAATGTTCGTATATTTTCCTTTTAGAATTTCCTAATATTCTTTTGGAATTTATAATTTATATTTTTTTTTTTTTTTTTACTAATTTGTTGTTATATTTTAAAATTTCTTTATGTATATTTTAAGCTATTGGTTATATTATTACGATTGGTTAGAGGTGTGACTATTTTTTCGTGGCGACGTTGAAAATTATATGATTAATTTTAATTGTTTTTTTTTTTCAATATTTGGTTATTTGCTAAGGGCGTTGGTTTTACCATTTTTTAAGCCTTTTTAGTGGATTATAATAACGTTCTATTCTGTTAGCTTTTTTGCGTAATAAAGTTATCGTGTAGTAAATTTTTTAGTTATAGTACATGAGGTAAAACTTTTATAATTTGTATCAACCTTAATTTAATATTAGTTATTTTTAAGACAATGTTTAAATTTACGAATTACTTTAATAAGTACCATTAATTTTTAATTAAGAAAAACGTAACGCAATATAAGTTTTTGCAATTTATAAGAAACAAAAGTAATAAGGTATAATATTTTTGAATTATTCCGTTATCCGATTACCCCGCTTAAAATATAATTTAACGTATTAATTTTAATTTAAATAGGCGGTTTAGGTTATATATAATTAATATTAGTTAATTCGTGATTATTGTTTTAAGCTGTTAAAATACTTTTTTATGTCCGGCATTTATTAAAATTCTTTCCCTTTTTTTGTAAGTTTGTTTAAAAGTATTATTATCCGGTTCGAGTTCTTAATAAATTTTTAATAATAATTAACGAATTCGAGGAAAATCTGTATTTTTTTAATTGGAATAAATATTATTTAATTTCGTATTATAGCGATTTTCTTAAAGTTTATTTAGATATGTCCGGGGGTAATAATATGGTTTAAATACTTAATTCCTTAAATTTAAACTTGATTTTTTTCTGCGTTAATTAATAGGTTAACGTTTTAAAATAATTGAAATATTTTGTAAACGTATTCCTCATATTATTCCTTAATTTTCGAAAAAATGAATATTTCGTTACAGTAATATATTACGAAAATGTCAAAATATTTCTTCAAGATATGGTTAATTTTATGTTAAAAGCTACTAAGTGCGTTAATAAGTTCTATAAAAGTCACAAAATACTTATAAAGGCCGTACTTAATCCGAAATCCCGTTTTTTATTTATGGCCTTTTTTAATCCAAATTAAGTAGTATTTATTTTTAAAGTCGAAGGTAGTAAATTATTATGCTTTATAAAAGCGGGTTTTTTTTCTTAATTAAAAGTAATAGTATTCGGTTTTTACTAGTAAAATTATTAAGCTGTTGCCAATTTAAAATTAATTAAAAATTTTTATTTTTTTTAAGTACGAAAAATATAAGGTATTTTGTAAGCGATTTAGATAATCGACTTTATCTTTTTTTAAATCGATTTTCCAAGTATCTTTTAAGTGCATATAATTCCATTTCATTAACGTTACAAATGAAATAGAATTTGGTACATGCTTTTTTTTTAGAATAATTTTATGATTTTATTCGCTATATTTTAGTAATTTTGTTTCGAACTTTTTTTTTGAAAAGTCGTTTATATTTATAATATTATAATAATATATTAGTTAAATTATTTACCTTTTTGGGCGTTTGCTATAAATTGTTATTTAATTTTTTCAACTTCATTTTAATGGTACTAATAATATGTCGTATTTTTTTATAAAGCTCGTTTTTTTTATATTGTATTTTTATGGATAGTAACGTTTTTGACGTATTCTTATACCGGTATTCGTCGTTATTTCCGATCGAATGTTAAGATTTTTGTTTGTCTGTTTTATGTTTGTCGTTAGGTTATAAAACAAATTTTATCTGATTAACTTCTTAGTTAATTAAGAGGTTTTACTGGCGTAACTATGCTTTTTTTAAAATTATGTCGTAATTTTCTAATAGTATTATGTCGAAGTTAACTGTTATATTGTTCCTAAAATAAAAATATCGAGATAATTATTTTCGCGTATGATTATGCCATTGTTATAAAAATAGTTAGCTTTCAGCAATATTCGTAATATAAAGGCTTTTTTTATATTTTTATGATAGTTTAAGTTGGATAATTATTTCGGGTGTAATATATTTACCTCCCAAAATTCCGTTATTTATTATAGCGGTGTACTAGTATGTCCTACTACGTATTTGTAAGGTGATAAGATTGTTGTTATTTTTTATTACTGTTAAGCCTTTTTTAGAAGTATTTGCAGGTTTCTTTGGGTTTCGATATCCTGCGGCTTTCCTATAGGTAACTTTCTTTTTTGGGGTGTTTTTTGTCTTATCGTAATTGCTTAATATGTTGCCGTTATTGCCTTATTTTTTTTCGGAGGTCGTATTTTTTTTTTTTTTTGTGTTAGCTGGATTTTTAGCTGAAGTTTTTTTTCCGCTTGTTAACGTATCTCCCTATCTCATCGAGTAAGAGCTTCGTTTATATTATGGAGTGCATTTTATATAGGGATATTTTTGTCGTTTCCCCATAAGTCCTTAGTAAACTGGGCGAGATCCGCTAAAATTCCCTTTTTTTCTTTAGTATTTACAGTGGTGGCTAGCTGGAGGTGAAGGTTGGTAATTAGTTATCGGGTTGCCAAATTAAGTTTCTTTTAAGCTGCTTTTTCCTGTCATAAATATTGGTAATTGTTATAAAAGTACGAGGGATTTCCGTACGGGTATTTTTATTTTTTAGGCTAACTTTTGCTTATTATGATTTTGTTAACGTTTTTCTTACTAGTCTGTCCGTATCAACGTCGGTACTAACGCTAATCCCTAGGGTTTTCCCTTTATAGCGTGGTAAAGTTAAATCCTTGGTTTTATATACGTGTAAGTTATTTTATAATATAGGTTTTATTTTTATCGTAAGCAAAATAATTAATTCGGGTATAATAAATTAAGTTTAGTTAACCGTGTTAATTGGGCTTGCCTGGTATTATAACTTTTATCTATCCTTTGCAATTTTTGACCTATTCCCTAAGTATCCAAATTAATGGTCGTTGATAATTTTTATTTTTTATTTTTTAGATGGTAGTTGTCGTTTTAAGGAATTCTCCCATTTTTTATAGTTTTGTAGTTATTGGCGCAGGGATTCCTATTGTTGCTATCGTTTTCGTATTGCTTCTTACGAGAATTTCTTAACCTCTGCTTATCCCTGTCGTACCTTTGCGTTTAAGGGGCCCGAAAGGCTCTTTTTTTTTTCGTACTATGGCAAGAGTTTTTCCTTTTTGGCTACCGGGAGATTATCCCATAGGCACCGGAGTTTATAGTTTATCTTGTCGTGATTTTTTAGGTAATTTGCATTCGGGAACTTTATAACCTATTTTGCTATAATTCCAGCATTGGACTTGTCGTATAGTTTACTGAATAACTTCAATTTCCATAGGTTCTAGTTCCGTTCCGTACGAGGTGTAATGTTTTTTTGGTGCATTAATGTTTGCCAAATATCGGAGTTTATTATTATTCCGATTACTTATTCCTAGAGTACATCGTTTTCGTCATTGTTATTGTCGTTCGTATTATCGGTTATCGATTTTAATAGCTTTCGCAACCTACTTATTTAAAGTGATTAATTTTTAATCCTAACTATTTCGTTTTTAACGTCGTTATTAAGTTCTTTATAAAATATATCGATTAGGGCCTATTCCTCTTTATCTCCCCATTCAGCCTTAGCAACTAAGATTTTGAAGGTAATAACGTATTTAGACCTAGGGCTTTTTTGTTTTAGGTTAAAAATTTTCTAAGCCGCAAATCGTTTTTTATCGGAATTGCCGAAATTAAAGCGAAGTTTGTTCTTAAAATTGATATATGTTAAAAAGATGTTTTTAGTAAAAATTTCCTGATTTATTTCGACGTTTTTTAAATAATCTCTTATAATAGGTTCAAATCAGTTTATTACGTCTTTAATAAAGTATATTGTTATAACGAAAATCCGGTCCGGAATATTGTTAACATTTAAGAAGCGTAAATAAACTCGTACTTAGGTAAGAAAAACCTAAGAGTTTTTTTTACCGCTATAGGGGTCGGGTCTTTTAGGTTTCATCTTAGTGATAGTGGTTATTAAGGTAGGTCCAGCCAGTTAATCGGCCAGTTGTTAAAAATCCTTTTCCAAGGTCCGGATGCGTATTTAAAGTTTTTAAAAGATGGGTCCCTAAAAGTTGCTAATCGACATTTTAGCAGTATTAAATATTGCTTAAAGTTTGACGATATTATTAAACCTAAACGTACGGTTTTATGTTAACAAAATACCGTAAAAAATTAAGTAATAAAATAACGGATAACTTAGTGATGTTTCGTAATACTAATGGTGTTATAGGTAACGAAGTTATATTGCAAGCTGTCGTTATTTAACTACGTGGTAACAAATGATATATATATATATTTACGGATTTATTTAGCTTTCTAAAATTTAAATGTATTTGTATTTACGGCTTTAAGTGGATTTATTAAAGTTAAGTGAATCCACCTTACGTAATTCGACTTATTTGAGCCCTGTTTTACGGTCTCGCCAAGAGACCGTTTTCCGAAGTCCGATTAACCGTATTATAACATTAGATCGTATTTAGAAATTAATAATTAAATGCGATTTTTTTGGGAAATATTATTTAAGGCGATAAAATTATCAATATTTTTCGCTCGTTTCGTTACTTTATAGGATTTAACGGTTTTAAACGTAACGGTTTCGCTAAAAATTCTATCGGTACGGATTATTAATATTATGTACGAATTCTGTTACATATTAAGTTATAATAATAATAATAATTCGAAAAGTTGCTATAAAACGATTAAACCGTAAAATTAGCGAAAATTCGCAAAAACCAACTTTTTATACGCACTTAAGATTAATTTTTAAATTTACCGCGCAAAACTTTACGCTTCCTAAATTATATAATGTAATTATACCGAACCGTAACGGGCATAAGGTTTATTAAGGTCGAGGCTTGCCGGCACTTACGCTTTAGAAAATAAGGTTTTACGGGATTAAGGTATACAATCTATTCTAAATCGTGAAAGCCACTGAGTAATTACCGTATTCTAAGATATTAGGTATAGTATCTATCGTGCGATTATATCGTATAATAATTTTCATATATTTGGCTGAATCTGGAGAATATGGCTTAAACCTATTAGTATCTTGCATTATATTAATAATTCTTAAACGGGCCCAATATTACTTTTAAACTGTTTTACTTTTGTAAACATAATTTTAATATTAATTAAATAATTAAAACTATATATATTAACAATAAAAGGTTATCGGAACTTTTTACGTTACTTTTTTCTATAAATTTTCTACTTAACCTTATATAACTATTCTTTATTTACTACGCAAATAAGGACTTAATAAAAATATAATTATTGCGCGGATTTAATTTTTTAACGTTTTATAGAATAAAAAATATCTGAAATAATTTCATACCCTTAATAAAGTTTATAACTTTTATGAACATTTACGGAAAATGGCGGTAATACAAATTTAAAAGTTTTTTACTAACAAAACGATATCCTTAGTATTTACTGTAATTTTTCGCCATATCCTAATTTAAAACAATATTGTTTACCTTATTATTATCTTACCATAATTACGGACGTTTAATAACTAAATTGCAAAAACGCTTTAATTACGCAGGATTATTTAAAAAAAATATATAAAAATTTAAACGGTAAATCACTTACGATAATAACTAAAATCGTAAAAAGATTATTATTATAATATTGCAACCTTATATAAACGTTTATCTTTTATAACGCCGATAAATTACCGCTATATTAACCCTGTAACTGTAAAATCGAATTATTTCTATGCTAAATATAATTATATAACCGCGCGTAAATTATATTACTATACGAATCACTAATTATATGAAAATATATAAATAATTATGTAAAAAAAGGTTTACTCACTTTAATAGCTTTTCCGTAATTACTTTTATTTTATTTATAAAAAAACTAGAAAACGAAAGCCGTATTTATATAAATTACCGCGGTTTAATAATATTATGATAAAAAATTATTACCTTTATTTTTTAATTCGTAAAACTTTAAATATTTTTTATTCGATACGGGTATTTACGAAAATTAACATTATTACGGCGTTTAATAACTTACGTATTGCTCTGAATAATAAATAAAAAAATATCTTTTGTAACCCGATTCGGTTTATTCGAATACCTTATCGTAAATTTCAATATAATTAATATCCTTAATTTATTTTCAAATTATATTAATTATAATTTATTTAATTTTTAAATAAATACGTCACGGTTTACTTTAATAATATCTTAATTTATAAAAAGAATAAAAAAGAGATATGTGCACTATATACGTACAATTATACGTTAATTCGTTAATACGGTCTTGACGATAAATATTCGCAAATACGAATTTAACGTTATAAAAATACATTATTTAGATTTAATTATTTTTACTAACGGCATTATTATAAAGTTTAATAAAATAAAAATTATTTAATAATAAAAAACCCCCAGAACGTTACGGAAATTATAATGTTTCTTCGGTTTTGCGAATTTTTACCGATATTTTATAAAAAGCTTTTTTTTTAATTACAAAACCTTTAATTATTTTAATAAATAAAACGAAATAAACTGGTTTTTTAACCGATAACGTAACGGCGGTATTTCGGCATTTTAAAAATATTTTTACCATAACGCTAATTTGGGCGTATTATGACTTTTAACGTAAAACGGTTTTAACAACCGATATTGCCGATTAAATATCGGGAAAAATATTTCATATTTTATCGCTTTTCTTTTACCTAAATATAACCCAACAAAATATAATTACGAAATTTACAATAAAAGATTATTAGTTATGGTTTAAATTTTCCAAAAATAACGGCCAAAATTGTGAAAAACCGAAAGACTTATATAAATTATTACAGATTATGAAAATCTTTAACATTTCGTTACTATAAATTTATTAAATTAACGTTAAATCCGTTAATCCGAATTTTTTAACAATTTCCAGTTTTAAATAATTTATAATTTAAAAAAAACCCATAGTTTCGAACGTACATTTACGTTAACCCGGTGCCTAACCGGCGTACTATTACGATATTACTAATAATAAGGTAACGTACTACTTTAAAATAATAATTTTACTTAAAAATAAAAACCCTTTTTTAAATTATACGCTATGTACCTTATTAAATTAATAAATATATTTATTAATAACGTATATAAAGCGTTACTTTTAATTAATAATATTTTAACGGCATTAAACAACTTAATTTATAAACAATTTAAATGAAATATCTGAAAAAAACTTAAAACCGCGAAAACTATTTACAAAGCAATATAAAAACGTATTTATATTAAAATAAATTTTTTATACTTAATAACGCAACCTTAAATCTATAAACATTATACCGCAATTATAATAAAAGATATACGAAATATCTTAACCGTTTTAAAATATATAATTTATTATAACGGAATTATGATTAATTAGGTTTATTTTGGAACGTAATTACGTTTTTATAAAATTACTATTTTGTTATCATATTAAAATATTTAAAATTTCGTTAGCCGATTTTCTTAACTTTTTACCCATTTCGTTTCGCCTATAAAACGGTATATCCGTAAAGTACGTTAGCTTTCTTTCTTCTTACGAAAAATTAAGGCCTATAAATAAACACGTTTTTATAATAATTAACAAACTTATGAAAATACATTACTTGACCGCTATTATAAATATATCAGTAATTACCTTCGCCGATATTTTCATTTTTAACGTATACCGCTTATACAGCACTATAATTACGGTTAGATTAAACCGTAATACGTAATGTATTTTAACCTTTTAAAAAAATTAAACGGTTGTTTCGGCGTAACGTTTTACGTTTTAAAAACGTATTACCCGTAAACCGACGGTCAAACGGAAATCGTTAATATAATAATAAAATAATATTTAGAAAATTATTATCCGTTTTATTAAAATAATGGAGTTAATTAATTTCCTTTAACTAAATTTATTAATTATAATTATATATCCGATATTATTAACGTTTTACCGTTTTTCGTTAATTATAACTGTTATTTTATTATAAGTACGGAATTATAACGCCGGCTTAAAATTTTTAAAACGCTTACGTAATAAAAGAAATACACCAAAATAACAAATTATATAAACCGGTTAAAACGAATTCTAAAAAAAATTAAAACGTTAATAATAAAAGCGTAAAATTATTATACTAAATATGCTAACCGATACCGTAATAACCTTAATATGTTTATAAAAACCCCGTATAATTTAATATAAAATATATAAAATAGGGAAAATTTAATAATAAATTTAACAACCAATAAATAAACTTTTTCCTTGTTATAAAAATATACCTTAACGTTATAAGCGTAAAATTACGGCTTTAATGTAAATTATTCTTAATTTTTTATATTTTCTTAATTTAATATTATTAAAAAAATTTGTTAAGATAAAATGTAATAAACAGGGAATAAGATATACGTATAAAAAGCGCTATTATTAGGAACGGGAATAAATCCAAAAAAATCGAATAATATTTTTTTAAAAAAAACTGAATTTTAAAAATACTAGGTATAATTTTTAATATAAAATTAAATAACCACATCCCTACTAACCTATATAAAAACCGGTTACAAATTTTCGAGGTTACGATTTAAATATAATTGAATCCCCTAGAAATTGTTTTAGTAAATTTGAATTACCTAATCAGTTTTAAATATTAATAAAACATTAACGAAAAATAACGCGGAATATACGAAAAAAAGAAAAAAGAATTTTATTAAGCGAATACCGCGGCGGTATTACGATAACAGCCATATTACATTAAAACCGAAAAAAAATTTATAAATTATAAAACGTCTTAAATTACCGAATTACAAAAATAAACTGTTAAATAACAGCGTGTTATTATAATAATTACGTAACAATAATAAACTTAACCCTAAAAAAATACGGCGTTATAATAACGATATAGTAATTAAAAATTTTCGAAACTTAAAGGAAATATCATAATATTAATACCCGCTTAAACGTTACCACAACTAACAACAATCGCAATATTTATTTCGTTACGAAAAAGGCGTTTAATTAACGGCCATAATTAATACCCTTTATTACCGGTAACTAAATAGTATTCGATCTCCGCTTTTTAAACGCTATTCCGGTATTATTTTATTACCGCAAAACTAATACCATATTATCGCAACGTTAACGTATTGATATATTTATAGTGTTACTTATAAAACGAAAATAATAAACTTATATAAGATTTAATAAACGGTAACTTACGCAAAATAATTAATTTAACTTTTTTATAAATATACGTTAAAAATGTAATTATAATTTAAAAATAAAATTAACTTTTTCTTTCGGGCCGTTATACCGAAAGCGGTACGGTAACTTTTTTTAACTGCCTTAAAAACGATATAAAAATAAAATACCACCTTATAAATTTTCTTGTGGAGATTTTCCGCATATTAATAAATCAGATTACCGTTGGCATCTAAAAGAATAACAATATTAACGCCGCGGTTTATACCGAAATAATATTTAATTTTATTAAATAAAATTTACAATTTAAAAAATTACTTTATATATTTTCCAGTATTTCCGCGTCGAAAAATTAATAAAATAATAATACCGCAAAACCGTAACTTAAATATCCGGACACATTTATCTTATTAATTAATACATTTTGTGGTACTTTAAATAAAAAATATATTTCGCCGTTACGATAAAAAGGAGAAAATAACGGAATACCGATTAATCGCTAATATCGGAAATATAAGTAAAAATACTATTATAAAAATGAATTATATAAAACCGTTTAATACGAATAAACGTAATATAAATAATATATATTTAAGACAAGATTAGAACGGTAATAAAAATTAATCGTTAAACAAAATTTAAAAGCGGAAAAGAAATAGCGAAAAACAAACGTATAATATGCGAAATAGTATTATAATAATAATATTATGACATACTTAAGAAAGAAAATGCAAAAAAATACTTAGTGTTTCTACCGCGAACACGGTAAAAATAAAAACGCGGTAATATTTAATTAAACCAAAATTATCCCATATAACAATATTACCATTTCCGTACCCAAAGTGGAATTATACATTTTCTTTTTACAGTAATCCCGTTACCCCGTTATTGCCTCGGCCTTATTTTAGCTACATTTCGCATACGCCCGATTATTATACCGGCGTACCACAAATACCTAACGTATTACTAATTAATTAAAATTCGAATTCGCAAAAAAGTATTTATGTTTTTTTTTTCAAATAATTAAAAATAAATACTTTAAGACAAAAAGGTTATGACTATATCATTAATATTACGACTCCGTTTAATTAACGTAACGCTATATATAGAAAAGCATTTCGTACCTTTTAAATAATTTTCTTTTTTTCTTTTTCGTATAACAACAAAACATTTTACCTAAATCTAAAGACGCTTAGCGCTGTAACGTACTCTTAGATGAAATTCTTTTAAATTTTAACTTCCGGTCCTTTTTTTTAAACTCGTCGTGTTAACGTTTAAAGTATTTTTAATTTTTCCAACTTGTAAGCTAGTTGGGTTTAAATAAATAACTAGGAAAAAGGATTAATTATGCGGGTAAATAAATAATAATATTAAGTTTTTATAAAATACGTTTTATAACTTTTTTTAAGCATATAATTAATATTTACTAGCGTACAATCTTAATTAATATTCTTCGAAGCTCTTTACGTATTTTATCGCTGTTTTTTTAATGACTTTAATAATTATTTCTTTTCAGAACTATGGCTTTCTAGTTGTCTTTATTATTTCCTTTTACCGCGATTTTTTTATCAGCGTAATTAAGCCTAGAACCATTTTGTTATAAGTCCGCCTATATCAAAATCTTAAATAAATATAATAAAAGTTAAATATTAGACGTTAAATACATTACCGCATATAATTTAATAAAAAAACTACGTTTTAAATTTTAGTATTCATCATTATAAGTCTTAGATATTATATTTTTAGCTTAAAAGGTTATATTATTATTACACTAGTAAAAAAGTGGTATGGAATTATAATATTAAAAACCCAAAGGTTTTAACCATTTATTCATACTTATACTACTATATTCCTTTTAATCGGGATTAACGTGTCGGATAGGCTTACGAGATAGTTTTAACGTATTTTAATTACCTGAGTTTAATTAACGATTCTAATACTAACAATATAGAACGGCTCATAAAAAGAGGAAAAATAAACTTAACCGGTTAAGCTAAAAAACAAAAGCTAAAACTTAATTATACGATATTTAATTTTATCTATAAAATCGCACATTTTACTTTATGCGTTCGATAAATTAATAAGTCCTTTAAAACCGATATTATCTTTAATTGGCGAAAGGTAACACCGAAAGAAAAGTAATTAATCATTAACTAAATTGTTAACTTAAATATATAAATGTTTTTATTCGGGTATTAATATATTAAAAATATAACGAATTTGTTATTTACGTAATGCATTACGGGATATATCGGGATTAAATAAGTATTTACTTTTACTAAGCGGTAATCAAAACTTAAAATACTTTTTAATCGAAAAATATATTACTATAAAGTTTTATATAAAAATTTAAAAATATTTCTAAAATAGTTTAAATTTATTCGAGTTATGATCGTAAAATACGGTAACGTATCCCACAAGCGAACGGAATACACAAGTAAGCGGAATATTTTTTTAGCATATTCTAATTACCTATCTTTAATTGTTTATTTTTTAACTTTAACGTTATGTAACGCCTTACGAAAAAAACGAGAATAAATCTAACCATTGAGGTTAAAAAATAAGACCCGAAATTTAGTTACAAAAAGTTTAGTTTTATTTATAATGTTTTATATTTTACCTTAAAGGCGCCATTTAACGATAAACGCGCCCGAATTAATATTACCCTTAATTTGCGAAATTTAACGGCGACCGAAACGAAATCGATTATCGAACGTATCCTTAATCTAAATACGCGAGCCTTTTCCGTTTAATATTAACATATTAATAATATAACGAATTTATTACTTACGTAACGTATCGCGAAACGCGTTAAGGTTAACTAAATAGTTAACTTTATTAAACAGTAATAAAAACTTATATTACGTTTAAATGGAAAAATACATTAATAAAAGATTTTATGCGAAAATTTAAAAGTATTATATAAATAATTTGCGGTTATTCGGGTTATAATCGTAAAATATGATATTATAAAAACGGATATTAATAACTTCGACAAAATAGAATTTTTAATAAAACTTTTTAAAATAACCGGTATAATTATTATTAATGATAAATACGTAAAACACTTAAATAGAGTTAATAAAAATGTCGGGAATAATATATAATATTATAAATTATTAACTGTTAAAAATTCAACTTTACCTTTATTTATTATCTTTACTGGGAACAACCACCTTTTTCGCTGGTTCGGGGATAGCCTATTTCTATCCGGTTAAAAAGTTATTATAAATAATAACGGTTAAACGATAAATAAATTAGGTTTACAATAAATCTAATATTTCGATTAACATATTCCAACACGTACGAAAAATTGAAACGTGTTTTTATTCTCGACGGTTGCGAAAATTACTATTTGATAAAATTTGAAAAATATTACGTTAATTATAACATTATTATATTTTATATACCCGCTTATTTGTCTTATTTATTTTAACCTTTCGACGTATCTTATTTTTCCCTATTAAAACCTACGTATTTATTATGTATCGAAAGTTTTATATAACGTTACGTTACTCATATTATTTAAAATATTTTGTGGCTAATTTTCGAGACGCGTTTAAAATTACCATAATAACCGATAACATTAAATTAGGCTTTGTATAAACGGGATTTATTTTATTTAATTTTAATCGTATTTTTTCTAAATTAAATATTTTATTTATGTTTATACCAACCGTTTTTATTTACTTTTATTAATTTCGTGAATTCTTTATTTTAAAAAGTTTTAAAAATATTACCGAAACGATTTGACGAAAACGTTTTTAATAAAAATAAATTAAAAATCGTAATTTACTATTAAGAATGGTTAAATTAGTTAATTTTTTAACAAAAAATAATATAATATTATTATACGAAAACTTTTTTTTGGGAAAAAATACGGCTTATTACGCGAAACGAACTATATCTTTAATAAATGCCGGAAGACCAAAAATAATCATTTTTAAAAATATAGGACATTTATTTAAATAAAAAGCATAAATTTTTATAATTACGAAAGAAAGGAATAATAAATAATCGCGGCTAGTAGTAGCTAAAAGTAATCGTCGTAAGAAAGTTTAAGTGAAAAAACGAAAATATAACGTGTCCAGCAAACTTAAATATAATGCGCGTTTTTAAAAGGAGGATATAAAAGTATTTAACTCGGAAAAATCCGATTAGTTTAAATTAATTTAATGTATTATGGTTACGTAATTCGAATTTATTATCGTAACGTACCAAAAAGTGTTCCGCTCGCTTGTGTGTTCTATTCGCTTATAGGAAACGTTATTGTAAAATTCTTTTTACAATTTCGACAAAATTAAGTTTTTAACAAAATTTCTTTTAATAACAGGTATAATCATTACTAATACTAAAAACCGTAAAAGACTTAAATAAGCTTAATAAGAAAATTGGAAATGGTTTATAATAATACCAGTTATTAATTTTTAAAATTAAGCCCTACCTTTATTTATTATCCTTAGTAGGAAAAACCACCTTTTTCGCTGGTTTGCTGATAACCTACTTCCACTCGATTAAAGAATTATTATAAGCGAAAACGGCTCAAGGACAAATAAATCAAAGTTGAAATAAATTAAATACTCCGATAAGTATATACGAACGTATACTTAAAGTTATTTTTCAATTAAATTCAAACACTATTACAAAATTAACGATATTATCATACTTTATATACCTGCTTATTTTTTTATCGGTTTTGACTTTTCGACGTCTTTTATTTTTCCGTATTAAAACGTACTTATTTACTACATATCGAAAATCTTATACGACGTTATATTGCCTATATTACTACAAAAGATTTTATGGCCAGCTTTCGTAACGTATTTAAAATTGCCATAACGTCCGATAATCTTAAATCCGAATTCGCCAAAATTAATTCCGTTTTTTTTCCGAACCCGAAATACCTTTGATTATACCTATACCAACGGTCTTCTCATTAACCTCCGGCGGTTTTATTTCCCCGCCCCCGGAAACCTTTAAAAATATCCGTAAAATAATAAAATAAAAACTTTACTTATAAAAGAATTAAAAATTATTAAGGTCGCTCGCCGAGAAAAAAAATTTAAGTTGGCTAATCTTATAATAAAACGTTATATATTACTATTATTTAAACCCCCTTTTTTTGAGAAAAAACGTTAAATTACGTCAAACGAATTACGTTTTAATAAATATAGCATTATTAAAAATATAGGTTTCAAAGAAAAGGGAATACTTACTTTAAAAAAGATAAAAACTTTTATCGCTAAAGAGGAAATTATAAGAAATAATCGCGATAAAGAAAGGTTAAAAATAATTATTACGAAAAGGTTTAAACAAAAAAACGGAAATATAATATCTACGGTAAGCCCGGACATAAGGCGCGTATTTATAAAAAAGTTATAAAAACGTTTAATAATAAAAAATCTAATTAATTTAAATTAATTTAATATGTTAATATTAATTAAATTAAGATTGTTGTCGCGAGTTACCAAAAATTATCCCGTAAACTTAACCATCCCGTAAGCTTATCCGGGATGTTAAAAATACATAAAAATATAAAAATTTTAATTTTATATTAAGCTGTCATACTTATAAAAAGCGTACAGCTAAATTAAAATTATATTTCAAGGATTTGTTTTAATGATTTTTAAATATTTGTATAAAAATGCGGACAACAAAGAGAAAGAAATGTAACTTGCTATTAAGCCTTATTATGAAGGTTTTATTATTTTTATGGAGAGATTTTTAAAGGGGCTTAGTTAATATATTAAGAGATTTCCTATTTCTGTAGTGGTTCCACTTCCACCTAGTATACACCTGGCATACCTACCAGTTCGCACCGAATCTTTCTTTAAAATCTCCCTTATAAAAAATATGAGCAAATTATATCAATTTTTAATTAATTTATTAAGGTACATCTTTATTAACAAAATATATAATAAATTTTAATAATATCACAATAATGTTTTTTAAAAATTAACGTATTATAAAACTTTTTAACATTTTTATAAACCTATATAGCAATTAATTATCGCTAATTAAGTTAACGGTATTAATTACGACCGAAATAAGTATTTAAATGTTTAGCTCTAATTCGAACTAATTTATCACGTATTAAAAACGGTACGTAATACTAACGAATTTTTGCTAACGGCATTTAAGGTTTAAAGTAACCGTGGCGGTTAAAGTTATTACCACCCTAAATAATATAAACGGCGTTACGGACGCCGATAGGGTTATAAATATTGTTATTTTTTATATATCATCTAATTCGTTACCTTTTTTACGTTTACCGCGTTTACTATAGTAATATATAACCCTATAATTACGGCCTCAGCCTTATCCCCTTAATACGGTCGTTTACAACTTCGTAAGCAACGTAAATAACGTATTACTTTGAACGTTGCCCCGGGTTCAAAACGTAGTTCCGTTACGGCGTACTTATTACGAAAATTGAAGCGTAATATTATTTTCGAACATTTCGACGAACTTTTATTATAAACGCTTACGGGGTAATAATATGTAAAGGTTTTAGCGTATATAGAATTGTTAAGTTTTTAAGCGGAAAATTTTCAAAAAATTATTAAGGCGTTAAAAAAGCGGCTACGTCTTTAAGCAATTTATAATTCGCGAATAAGTAAAAAAACGTTTTATTAATTATATATTATTAATTACACCGCTAGAATAATAAAACTTATTTACTAAGCTCCCCCATATATACTATTACTTATCCACATTATTTATCAATAGCGCTTTAATACGGGGATTTTTAAATGTTAAATAAATTGTATAATATATAGTATAACTATATAACATATTCTATTACGCCTTAAACGTATTTATATACGGCAGTAATAATTAAGGTACGGAATTAACTTATATTATTATTTTAATAACGCCCGACGTTATTATTTCACTCAAAAGTTAATAACCTTTTTCGACTAACAAAATATATTACCTTTTATTTACTTATAGCGGATAAAATTACAGCCGAATTAAATAACATAATTAACTGCTACATACTAAAATTTCACTTATTGCTTATCGATTATTGTTGCGAAAACTTTATTTATTGCAGAAAGGTTACCGCCCTTATTAAATTAATAATATTTAATAAAATTATAGTTAAACGTCGTAAAAAAGTTTATTTAAGCCTTATAATTAACATATCGTAAATTTAAATAATTAAGTTATTAATAACGAACAGAAAAATATATTTCTTAAGTATTTAACGGTAAGTTATTATTTATTACCGAAATTATTTATTAAACGTTATTAAATAACCTTATAATCCTTTTCGGTACATAAATATATCTTATAATATAAATATAATAGATATTTTTTACCGTTATTAAGAATAAAAAAGGTACTATCCTTACAAGATAAAGTTAATTATGACGTTCGAAACTATTTAACTATCGAAAGTTTTATTAATCGTTAATTTTTAGGTCTTTAGTCGGGTTTAAAAAAACGTTTTTTACGTTGCCAGTACCGCAACCATTTTTAAAAGTATTATTATTGCCGTTATTGTCGATAGGAATATTTTTTCATTTTTCGCGGTTCCGGGAAGTAACGTTTTTCTTTATATAGAAACTATATATTTGATGTTACGTATTCGGTAACGTCATTATTATTACGTTTTTCAGCGCTTTGTTAAAATCGAAAAAAAAGTATTAAAATATAAAATATTTAATTCTTATAAAATAATACATATTATTAAAGCAACCACTTAAATAATGATTTCTTTTCGTTGTATATAAACCCGAACGCTATATTAAAAACGCTTCCATAATTCGTATAACCTATAATTTTTATAAACGGCATTTTATAACGATTAACTTTATATATATTATCTATAATAATACGCTAAAAACGTCGCCATATCTTAATATACTATAAATAGGTTTATATTATACCGGTAATACGGTTAGGATTAAGTTTTTCGTAAACGATTTAGTACAACCGATTTTCGTTTTCAAATTTTTGGATGAACGCTTAAATCCTAGTAAAAAAAATTTTTCTTTCCAGTTTTACTTTAAAAATACAATTATTAACGTTTAACTTTTAGGAAAATAAAAAGGTGGGTAAATTTCACTCGTAATAATAATATAATGACCTAAGCCATATTACTTTTTTTATATTAACCTTTTATATAACGTTTTTATTTTTCCGTAAAATGAATATATATAAAATCGCTTACGCTATTATTTAAAATCCTATTTTTAAGCTCATCGTAAATATATTTATATATATTTTAAAAAAGGTTTAACTCGAAAACGAACTTTTTATCTATTTTAGCCGTAATCTTTATACAACTACGTTACGTATAACAGACTTTTTCGTAATTTACTTAATTCGTTTGCCGGTATTTTAACCTTTTTCTGCCGTATCGTGGTTGTAAGAAACGGTTATTCGAATAGGTTTTTCGCAACGATAAATACTATATTAACTCCGCTTAATACCATAGCTGTAACACTTCGCGTGCTATTACAAAAAGCGTAAACGGGTTCCCAGGAATTAACAAAACGCCCGCCCTAAGGCCCTCCTTCAAAATTCAGGATCTCCGCCATGACGGCGAGATATGGCGGAATAACGGTATTATTATTATTATTACTACTGCTACGAAACTTTAAAAAATTAAAGAAAATTAGGAAGTTGCAATTATAATTGCAATTGCAACTACAACTGCATACAAGTTTGGTGCCAGACAGCGGCGGTGCAGCAGGTGGTATCAGGTGTAGAAAGTGGGACCACTGCAGAAATAGCAAATCTCTATATTAAACTCCTAACAAATACTTCTTTATCAAAAGCTATAGCTGTGGCTACGGCTGCTGCGCCGCAGGCGCAGCCACAACCTCCACAATGGGGTCCTCATCACGATGAGCCAAGTTAAGGGCTCGAATTCGTAGCATCTTTATTATGGGATAATTTCCGTTAACGTTGATATCATGTATTTTATCTGCCAATTTTGGTGCGTCGTAACATAATTGGATATGGTAACCAACTCAGACCAGCGACATTCCAGATATGGGGTTCGTATGCCGCTAACCGCAATAATCCGTGGGGGGTTGTAAAGCCTTGACCCGCAGCTGCGCCGCAGGCGCGGCCACGACCTTAAAAAGACAGCCTGACCTTGATAGGGTAACAAATTGTCATCAACTAACTAGCACAGCCCAGGACGCTAATATCCTAAGAACGGGGCTGCCCAGGGAGTGCGAATAGCTAATCAGGAATCAAGCAATAGGAGAAACTGCGATAGGGAACTATATTAGCGTAGCCTCTGCCACTTCCTGTCTTTCATTGGGATTCAATTTAGCAAGTGAGCCTCTGCCAGATAACGTCCGTTACGTTACCCATTCTGTCTCAATGAACCCACCCCAAATCCAAACACCCAGCCGCCACGCTAAGACTCCGCGGAGCCCGTCTGGGGCAGTACGCTGTCGAAGAGGCACAGCTCAAGCTTCAGGGCTGTAACAAACAACTGAGCCCACCTGCTGGTGGTGAATCCGGACGTGTGGAACTCCCTATTGCTTTCCAGGAATGCTTCATAAATCGGATTAGTATATGTAGATCGCCGCAGAATATCTCGTGATACTTACCGGAGAGCTTGTTTGCGGAATTGTCGTCCAAGTTCGGTTTTATCCAGGTCTCGTAGAATTTTGTTTCTGTATCCAACTCGTCAGTCAGAAAGGAATGCGGCTACTCCCGCTCGGTAGTCAAACAACCTCTCTTACTTTTATTAGTTTTCGGGTCGTTCTCGAGCTTCTTGGCGATTTGGTGCCATCCCTTATTGAGAGAATTAGTGAAACGTATCCTTTCACATAGGCTAAGGAGGGTCTTACATAGATACATGGAATCATGATGACGTAGAGGCTGAACCAGCTGTCCAGTGAGACCCGGTTCTGCAGAAATCCGGTATAGGCCATTTCAGCCATGCTGGCCTTAATGTTGTTCATATCTGATTCTGGAATCTGCAGTTGTTTGAGGCACACCTCCTTCCAATCCTTTGCGTAGCCCACCGCACTTGTGATTTTTTTACTTTCGGTGGCCATTTCCTCAAGGTTGTCGTTGATGTCGGACTTCGCAAATCGAAGAGCCTTGAACCTGATACTATCGAGAAGATACAAGTAATCTTGCTGTATCACAATTTAGCCCCTGCTTCAAGCCAAGTAATGTGACTTATACCTTTGCAAACTCTTGATAGACGGACAGACTAAGACTGTCCTTGGCCATTCCGGCACAGAAGCGGTTGTCGAGGAAGCTATCATAGAGGCTCCCGCTTTCTTTAATGAGCTCATCTATCAATGTGCTGCTGCAAAGGTTTAATTCACTGACATTAAGGATGCAATAACTTGAAGGAGGATTTACCCGCCTGCCTTCTGGCCCAGATGAGGGCTCATGTCGTTTAGCATCGCACCATGATGTGAGTCCGTGGCATCGAGGTTCGCATCTCGAAGAATCTGCCCGATGCGGCCCGACGCAAGGGAGGTGGAAGGAGGGACTTCGAAGAGTGGAGCGGACATAGATGCGAATGTAGTCTTAGGAACAGAGGGTGTGCATATGAATGTGAGCCACACCACAGGAGAGGAGGAGGAAGGGGTTGAACGAGAGCAAATATATCCGGAATGAAAGAACATCTTTAGTTGAGGAAAGGCGGCTGGGTTACGCACCAGTTGCAATCACGGGAGTACTCCATATGGATTGGTGATATTTGGTCCTATCTGCCGCCCGACCCGACGGTCAACTTGCGCAGGCATGGGAGTGCCCAATGTTACGTTCCATCCTACACGTTCGGCCACGTAATTAGGCACCCCTGGGCTGCCTCCTCCGCGCCTTGGTAGAGTCTGCCGTTCAAGCCCCGCACTCCCACATACCTTGCCAAGTCGTGCTTGCCAACGCAGTCTTGCTGCCGGCTCGACGAAGTCCGCCCCCTTGACCATCGGGATCCGCTTGGCATGTCCCCTTCCCCTCTGACGCTCGGAAGTAGCCTTTTAATTTTTGAAACAACCCACCAATGACTGGTAACTTGTACCTTAACACCGGTAAATTGGCTAATTTTTGTTTCTAATATGCTGTAGTAATGAATATATTTGTCTTATTAATAAAACGCAAATTATGACGGCTAAGCTAGTTAATCAACTATTAAAGCTAAACGTACGGATTTTAAATAGCAGAAGCATCGTAAAAGTTTAAACAATTAAATAATAATAATTTGATTGCATTTTATAATATCATAAAATATTTTAGATAATGAAGTTATATTATAAATTATAACCATTTAACTGTAGAATTTAACAACTATATATATCTTAATCCGACTTATTAACTTACTATTAATAAGTTACGAATTCGGCTTACTAGCTTAATATGAACAAGTTAATAATCCGACTTACTAGGTTATTATTAATAAATTAGTACTCCGTTACGTGATTTAACCTTTTTAAGTTTATAAATTTTCCTATTACGACCATATTTAAAAGCCGTAGCGTATCGGATTTTAATACGATTTTTCTTTTCGCAAATTTTATCCTCATAATTTCCTTTTTTTAATAAGTATTATTTAAATCCTTTTATTATAACTTCCCGTAACGTCTTATATAAGTGAGTTGGTTACATAAATAAATCGGCCATTTTTAAGCATTTTATAATAACAAATTTAAATAAAATAATTATAACGTAATTAATAAATTTAAACTAATCGGACTTTTCGTCGTTAAACGTTTTTATATTCTTTTTATAAGTACGCGTATTATATCCGGGTTTACCGTAGATATTATATTTTCGCTTTTTCGCTTAACTTTTTTTACGATAATTACTTTCAGTTATTATTAATTACGATTTTCTTTTTATAACTATGAAGCTTATATATTTTTTATAAGAAGTAATTTTTTTTACAAAAAATGTTTATTTTTAATTTTCTAGCGTTTATTAAAGATATGGTTCGTTTCGTGCAGTAAGCCGTATTTTTCTCGAAAAAAAGCGTTTTCGTATAATAATATTAAGTTATTTTTTTATTAAGAAATCAACTGATTTAATTTTTTGTCGGGGAATTACTTTCGTAATTTTTAAATTTTTTTTATAAATAACGTTTTCGTTAAATCGTTGCGGTAATATTTTTAAAAGCTTTCGTAAGTAGGGAAATAACGGAGATAATAAAGGTAAATAAAGAAACGGTTAATGTAAATATAATTAGTACTTCTAGTTCGGAAAAAACGCGATTAAGATTAACAAAAATAAGTTCCGTTTTTACGAATTTCAATTTAATATAATTAGTCGTTATTGTAATTTTAAATGCGTTACGGAAACCGGCGATAAATCTTTTCTAATAATATGAGTAATGTAACGTTATATAAAATTTTCGATATAGAACAAATAAATACGTTTTAATGGAGAAAAATAAAATATGTCGAAAAGTTAAAGTAAATAAGAGGAATAAGCTAATATATAAAATAGAATAATATTATAAGTAAGGCAACACTTTTTAAATTTTATTAAATATTAGTTTTTATAACCGTCGAAGATAAGCAAATATTTCGATTTTTTCGTATATATTCGAATATATTAAATAAAGTATTAGATTTATTTTATATTTAATTTATTTATTATTTAACCGTTATTATTTATAATAATTTGTTAATCGCGTGGGAGTAGGTTATCGTCGAATTAGCGAAAAAAGTGGTTCTTTCCGGTAAGGATAATAAATAAAAGCAAGGTTGAATTTTAAAAGTTTAGAATTTATATTATTATAAGTTATTTCCGATTTTTTATTAAATTTGTTTAAGGTTTTCACGTTTTTTAATATTAATAATAAATATGCCGGTTATTAAAAAAAAATTTAAAAATTTTATTTTGTTCAAGTTATAAATATTTTTTATAATATCGGATTTTGCGATCATAACCCGAATAAACTTAAATTATTTAGGAAATCCTTTTAAATTTTCACGTAAAGTTTTTTAATAATTTATTTTTCTATTTAAACGCGCTTCGAACTTTTATTATTATTTAATAAATTTAATTATTTAAGTAACACCGACGTATCCGATAATCCGTTACGCAAATAATAAATTGACTATATTTTTAATATTTTAACGCCGGATAAAAAACGTTTACGTATTTAGGTTAAAAATTTATTCGATAATTGATTTTTTTCGATTAGCGTGAATTTTCGCGAATTAAGAACGGTATCGGTTCGGAAAAATATACCGTGGTATCGGTTTTTTAAAGTACATAAAAAAATATGATAAATAAAATAAAGTTTTTTATAATTAAGTTTATTTTAATTTTGTTTATAGCACGTTATATAACGTTAATATTAAAACATAACCATTAAAAATTAAAAAGTGAAAAAGTTAAAAAAATTAGCCAATTTGCTTATATAGCTAACTCGTTTATATAAGACGTTATATTAAATATTCGATTTCGTATAAATAGTTAACGTATTGCTTTAACTAATTTAATTAAATTGGAAAGTTTTAACGCTATACTTTATTCTTTTTGCTTCGCGCGGCATTTGTAATATGAATAATAGAAAAAGTTTCGCATTATTACGAATGTATACGTCGAAATCGCATTTGCGATATATAAATATATTTATTTTTATAATAAATCGCTGTACTGTAAAGGGTTGTCGTTTAAAAAGATTAATAACCGAAAAAGCCTTGGTTAAGTTATTAGTACATCTTTTTTACATACGCCGGCAGCGGCAATATTATTAATTTCAAGGTGCGATATTAATTAATCGTACTTTTTAATCGCTAAATAAGTATAACCATAATTAGAAATTTACTTCCGTAATGGTTATGTAAACCTTAAAAGATATAAATATTATTAATTAAAGAGTTATCGATTAAAGGCCGTTGCTAAACTACTTAAATTAGGATACTATTATCTCTAGTAGTTCTATTACTATTAATAAACGTTCTTTAATAGGTATTACGTATTTAGAAAACCTTTTACGAGCTCTTTAATATTTTCAAAGTTAAACTAATTGTTCCGTTTAAGTAAGTATTCGATAAGTCTGTTTTCTTTTCGTATATCGAGGACTTTTTTCCACTTTATATTTTCTATTCGTTTTTCACCTCCGCTTTATTGTACTTACTTTATATTCTGATCGTTGTTATTGTTAATTCGAATAGGGATACATAAAAAATTACATAGAATTTAACTTTCAGTAGTAACCCCTATTGGTGATTATTTTTTAAAATTATTTTAATAATTTTATTATTCCTAATATACTTAAAATCAAGTTCTTAATTAGGGCGTGTTATCTTAATATTTTTGATGGCTTAATAAACCATGTTTCCCTTCTAACACATTAGCTTTTTTAGTCGGTTTTAACTATAATATATTTTTATTTAATTATATATAATTTTAAGTGCCGTCTTTATTTCCGGATGTAATTAGTTAAGCTGTTTTACTGTATAAGTAACCTTGCCGCTGAATAGTTTTTTTATAATTTCTTAATAAACTTTTGAACTAAAACCGACATTAACTATACTTAAAATTATTTCATAAATTTTATAGTAACTGGTATTATTCGGTAACTAAATTAATAGCAATTTTTTAATCTCGTTATTTTTTTCGTTATTAATATATTACTGTAAGTACGTTTTTAACATTTAATATTTTTATTTTATTTACCTGTTGGTTTACGTCGAATTACACTCGATAATTTATGATTTAGAGCGATTTATATAAGTAAGCTTTACTAGAATTTAAATGTAAATATCGCGCTTTAATTAAAATAAAATCGTACAGTAATTCTTATAGGTTAAAAATACTTCTAAAAAACGTCTATAAAGGGTTTATATTGTCGTTGTATAATAAAAAACAAAAAAGCCTTGTAAATCAGTTTCTAATTACGAAATACTATCGTAATATATATCCGTAACTGGGTTTTTTAATTAAAAACAGTTTAATAATAAAATTTCTTATAATAAAATCCTATAGTTATTCCGTAACCTGTAATGGTTGTAGCTTTCGATAAGGTTTATATTATCGTATTTTTATTTTAGCGTAATTATTACACTAAAGTATAACATTATATATTATACTTCTCATTTTAAGGGTTGTTAAATTTTTAAATAATTATAGAATTAATATTTATATAAATTTTATCCGAAGTCTTTTTAATAACTTTTTTAAATATATACTCTATCGAATTTCTTTTCCTGAAGTATAATATCGTTTATTATCCAATATTTTGGTATATAATATAACGCGCCCCCCGTATTATCGCAATTTATTATAAACGCAAATATCTTTTTAATATTTTATCGAGAGCGGTATAATTAATCTTAATTAACCTTTTTGTCAAAACCTGGTCGTTTATTAAAAATCTGGGTTTTATCGTTTTTTGAACCCATTTAATTAATAATAATAAAATTATCGTACTGCAAGTTCTTTAACCGTATTAAGAAGGGTAATATTCATATAATATATTTAAATTTTAACTTAACACAAATTATCTTTAAAAAATACTTAAATTCGCGAACGACCTTAAAAACTATATACTGTTTATCGGAAATAGGATAACGTAATTTAAATTTTTAAACTTTACAAAACCGGAATAAAATAAAATTTACGATAATCATTCCGCTAAGCAATTATTACGTTTAAAAAATAATTTTAATATTAGTTTTTAATTTAATTTAATAACTTAAATAACAAATAATCTTCACAGGCTAATTTATAATAAATGTTTTAATTTATTAAAAATTTTCCTTTATTCGTAATATTTATTCAGGCTTTCTCCCCTTTTTAATAGGTTTAATCAGGGATATAGTTACCCTATTTAAATTTCTACTAAACCTTTAATAATAATAAATCAATTTAAAAGAAACTTGAGTTTCATTCGCTATATTGAACGGTACTTAATTTTGTGTCATTACTATTTTTTTAAGATTTATTTTAATATATTCAAAAGTAATATTATAACTTAAATATTTATTTTTTTATTAAAAAGTTAGGTTTCACTTATGTTAACCGTAACTGCTGAGAATTATATTCATTATATAAATCCGTTTTCTTTATGAAAGTAAGAATATCGTCGAAGTAATACAGCATAAATATGTCCGAATATTCTTTAAAAGTATAGTTAACTATTCGCTAAAAAGTTTCGGATGTGCTAAGAAATCCTGTTAAGGTACTTAAATATCCACATAAGTTATTTTTACTTTTAAAAGCTATTTTCCAGTCGTAATTCTTTATATTTTTAACAATATTCTATCTCTTTTTAAAGTTAAAGGTTGTAAATTACTTAATTTTACCAAACGACTTTTTCTTTCGTTAATTTAAAATAATCATATTCGATTGTTTATACTTGTATATAAATCTATTAATACTTTATAACTAATTATAACTGTTGGTTTTTTTTAAATATATAAAAAAGGTATTTTATGAACATTTCAAAAATGGAAATATCATTTTTTACATGATTATTTAAAATAATCTCTTAAAATATATAATTTTAGCTTAATAAGTTGAAATTAAGATAAAATCTAAGTAAACTTTCTTTTTACAAACAATTATATAATTTCGTTAGCTATATTTTAATAATTTCCTCTTAAGCTTTTTACGAAAGAAACTTTTATATTTCTAATTTTATAAAAAACATTAATTAAATTTCCTAAGTTTTTAAATTCTTCTTTTACTAAATCTTTAATTCATTACTATAATTTCGCTTTAATCCCAATAATAATAATACGCTATATTCTGTTATAATACTTATTTTCTACTTTGTATCACATTTCTTTTAAGTAGTAACAAATTTATCCTACCTTATATCGACACTTATTACCACTTTCGATCAAATATTAACATGTTTACTAGTTCTTTTTATGCTTACCGTTAACTTATACAACAAATTTTATTTAATTAATTTTCTAATAGATTAAAAGATTATATTAATATAATTATATTTCATTTTAGAAATATATCGTAATTTTTTAACAGGATAATAGCAAAATAATTAATCTCTTGCATAATATTTCGGTTATCGTAAAAAGAAATTTAAACAAAAGAAAATTAAAAAAAAGTAAATAAGAAAAGATCAACGTTTACCCATTTACGCAATATAAATATTCCTCTTACATGTTTATAATAATTGAAGTTAATTAATTACCTGGACTAAAAGAAAATTTCCTCTTAAAACTTTATTAGTTATTATAACGGTATATTATTATGTCTTAATTCCTATATTTATTATAATAAAATCGTTATTATTTTTTTTTCGCTGCCAAATCGCTTTTTAAAAGTTCGTTTTACCTTTTTTAAATTTCACCATTTTATAAATTTCCTATGGCAATTTTGCTATTTTAGGTTTTATCAAAAATATTAAATTTACTTAATTAATCGGTTTTTTGTCGCGATTATATAATAATATCCCAAATCGGTAATTTATTTTTATTCTATGTTTTGTTAATTAAAGAAAGTTATATTTCTTCTTTAACGTATAATAAATAATCCTCTTAATATTATATCTTACTTTCTTATTTTATAAATTACTTTCCTATTTCTTAAAATGTATTCCATTAAGCTGCGTTTTTATTACCGTTTTATAAATCTTTTATAAACTATTAAAACTTTTTTAATTACTCGATTATTTTATAATTAGTAATAAACGCAAGCTAATAATAAAATTTTATAATTACTTAAGATATTACTTTTCTACTAATTCTTAAATAAAAGTTTTAAACGTTTGATAAATATATATATAATAAAAATAAAAATGTCGTTTTATAGGTAAAATTATCTATTTAGCTAACTTTTTACTATAACGATTTTATCGACCTCTTTTTTATAAACGTTTTCTTATAACAACGGTATTATCGATATTTTCTAAATTATTTACTAATCATTTAATACTATATTTCTTATTTTCTTTATAAATAAAACATCAAAGCCATAGAAAAAAAATCCCGTAAAATCTGCTAACGTACCATATATATAAGCTGGACATATAAGTAAGCTGGACACTTTTTGGCATTTCGTAGCAACCAATCCAAATAACTTAATTATAATAGATATAATTGATTTAATCGACGGTATTCTTTTTCGCCGACTGTATTTATAGTTTTTAAACAAGTGCGCGTATTATATTAAAGCTTGTTACGGACGTATATTGCCATTCCTTCCTATTAACCCGTATGTGACAACCACTTCCAATAGCTACCAATAGCATTTTTTTTGCCACCACTTTTTTTACCGACCGAATAATGTGTTTATCCCGTATAGTAAGTGTTTTTTTATTGAAAACGTTTTTTTTAACTATTTAAATACGTAGGGTCGAATTATTGCTTTAAATACCGCGCGACAAAATATTATAATACCGCGATATGCTTTTTCGACACGCCCTAAAACAAAGCCTTACAGCCTTGCCCCGTAGCCTTGTAACGCGCCTTTTAACGCGGCTTTTAGTTTTCTAATACGACGTATTTTGCGAATATTTTCCACGTATTAAAAACGTATAAAAAACGCTAGCGTATACGGGTCGGGAATGCGGTCGGTAATCGTATTTCTGTCGGTCGGTTTTAACTTTTGCGAATTGGGGGTAATATGAACTTGGACGCGTTGGGGGAGTAGTCGGTCGCATACGAATTAGGAGAATATAGCGTCCGCAACAAGCCTTAATATAATACGTACATTTGTTCAAAAGCTATAGATATAATCGGCGAAAAGAATATCGTCGTTTAAATCAATTAGATTTATTGTGGTTAAGTTATTTGGATTGGTTATCACGGAGTGCCAAAAAGTGTCCAGCTCACTTATGTGTCCAGCTTATATGTGTAGTACGTTATAACGATTACCGTCTCTAGGTAAAATTATCTTTATCCATTCTTAATATTCTTAAACCACTTCTTCGCTATCCAGGCAGTTCGTCGTTATGCTTATTTCTGCTCTGCTCGGAAAAATAACCTTTCTTTAATATATTCTTTCTATTCTTTGTAGCCTTATAACCATCATCGTGAGGTATCTCATTGCTCTCGTTATTTCTATGCTCCCGCTCCTTTACGGATTATACCAAAGGTCTTACCGTTCTTATAATCCTTTAGTAATCCTATAGGTACTAAGATCTAGGCCTAGTCTTATCGAGGCTTCTTAAATGCCCTGCACTAAAATATCTTAAAGCCTATCTTGCCGCAATTCCAGCATTTAACTTGGCTCATATCTTATTTTTAAATAGCACCGCTCTCTCTAGGTCTTACGGCTATACCGAAAGATATATTATAATGCCGCAAAGTAATAGGTATTCACCGGTTATCAAGGGTTATTATTTTATCAATTTTTAGCGTTTCGAATTTCTAGGCGTACTATTTATAATATATATTAACTGCTATCGTAATATAATAAGTTTACTATCGGGGTCGATTTTTTTAAAAAAAAAACTTATTTTATACTTCTTACTTTAAGACGTCAAAAAATTTAGCCATTAACGCTTTTTCTTCTTAATCTAACTTTAAAGCTAAGTTAATTATTATCGTACTATAATTAAATACGGATCTTTTTTAATATAATTCGTTAAATTAAATTATAACTTTCAATTTCTTATATAATACTCCGATCAACTTTTTTAAAAAGTTTTTAAACTTCTCCTAATCGTTTTAAATAGCCACTATTTTAAAGCCTTTTAATTTAAAAGTGTAGGAATTTATTTTCATAATAAAAACTTAAACTAATTAACTACGCTATTAATGAGACGGCTGGTAACAAACTCGACTTATGAAATATAGAAATTAATTAAATAAGAATCTAATTAAAATAAGTTCGGTATTAAATCAAAAACAAGTATAACTTACTTAAAAACTTGTCAAAAAGTTCTAACTTAAAAGGCTTTAACACCGCCCTTAATTCTATACTAACATTTATCGGAGCCGGTTAATCTATGCTAACAAACTCCCTAATGCGCTTTTAAGTAACTTATAAAGTGTTATGACACAGTTGGTCGGAACTCGGAAAACGGTCTCTTGGCAGACCGTAAACAGGGCACAAATGGGTCAATTTACGTAATCAATACTTAGAAGTGGTTATTAAGCAGCATTAAGGACAACTAAGCCCTACTTAATAAGTATTATTATGCAAAAACTAACCAGTAAAAAAATATTAAAATATATATATTTGTTATTCTATAATTAAAAAACGATAATTTATAATATAACTTCGTTATTTAAAACACCCTTAATATTACGAAACGTAATTAAATTATTTTATTACTTTATTACTTAAATTCTCATAATATTTTACCAATATAAATCCGTCGATTTAAGTTTAATAATTAGTTAATTAACTTAACCTTTACATGTTATAAGCTTTTATTTAATAGTACCGTCAGACTTTAAGCAATATTTCGACAATATATTTATTAACAAATAACCCGTTTACCAAATTCCTAAAGATAATAATATGGATTCGGATGAGAAAAAGCAAACTTCTGCTTTAACTAAGAAAGAAATCTTTCGACGTCTGGATTTAATAAATTAACATATTAACTAATTCGAACGAAATAATACGGAACTTATTTTAACGTTTTAGGCTATACGAATTTTTCTAAAATAAGTACGTTAAACCCTAAAAGAAATACCCAGCTAACTAATTTTAAGTAAAAAATTAAAAAAAATGTTAAAATTTTTTAAACCCGAACTTTTCGATAAAATAGTTACTAAATTATAATTATTCCTTACCTAATATCGCGCATATTTCGGATATTTTCCGGTACGCTTTATTACCTTAACTGTACGAGTTAAGTTCGTAACAGAACAACTTTCGGGATACGCAGTTATTTGGTTTAAACTTATTATACGAAAATATATTACAATACCTTTAAAGCAATAAAATCTAAAAATAATACGGGTTTATAGTAATTATAAGGCGTTCGAATAAGTCTTGCAAAAAGTCTTTAAAGTGGTAAACGAAAAAAATAAGATAAAAATGCAAATCTAGCAATTATGGTAAAAGAAATCAGTATCCAAATATAATACCGAATTCGTTTAACTTTTTCAAAATTTAATTAGGGCCAAGAAACCTTAATAATTCGGTTTTTTAATAATCTTAAAAGGAAGGTCCAAAAGGAGTTATTTAAAAAAAATCGACCTTAATATTGAACCCATTATATCGTTATGCCAATCAAAATCGACGATCGCCAATATATATAGCGAACCCGTAACGCCAAAGGAAAAAATAACAATAAATTACAGCATAATATAAACGGTAACGCATCCCGGCGGACTAGTACGGCATACGGAGATAAACTAAAACCCATAAAAATTAGCGCTATCCAAAAACAAAACAAATAACGTATTAAATGTTAAAATTACGGCAAAATAAGTTATCGAATTAAAAAATATCGATTACCTAAAAAAACCTAATAGGATAAACTATGGATTCCACTATTTACTGGATAAAGCCCTAATTATACCAAAAGAAAAACAATTACCATAATATGCCGTAACCCGGTAATATTCGAACCCTTAAACGAAACGGAAAAATAATTATTAAAATATCAAAAATAAACGGAAACCGTTTATTTTAATACCCTGGATCGATACGCCCGAAAGTATCTTTTTTATTATTAACGATAACACTACCTTAACCATAAAAAATGGAAACAAACCATTTACTGACGCATTACGCGCATAAAAAAAATGGATTTAATTTCCTTAACCAAACTGGCCGAAACAAACAAAATAAACAATAATACCGTTATTGCCATACCTTACGCTCCCAAAAGGAAATCGACCAATTGGTAATGGTATATAATTAGCCATTAAAAAAGTAATATCCTTAAAAAAACCCTTTCAGTTATTACGAAAAATATAAGCACATATTACCAAAAAAAAGGATACCTTAAAAGGACGTAACCTAGTTATACGACAATTAATCGCAAATTTTCACCTTTAATTATTTACCACCATAAATCCGTAAAAACGAAAAAAAATCTTAACCAACCTAAAACAAATTATTAAAAACTTATGGGAAAAAAACGAAAATACCCCCATTTAAGAAATAACCAATACTATGGAAAAATATTTTATATAATAAAATTAAAAAATACGATAACAAGCAAAAAAAATATTGCAGTTAAAAAAAACCATCGAAATGCAAAAATATCGAAGTACGCAATTTCATAAAAATACGGAACGATATATAACACGCATTAATACGCTAAAACTATAAATAAAATAATAATATCATTTTATCAAGCAATTACAAAACCAAATTAATAATCTTAGGAAACGAACATAACGGCTTAAATAACCCCCAAAAAAACCAAACATTTTATAAAAAAACCGCAGGAAAACAAAACTTAAAAAAATTAACGGGGACTCTTAAAAAAGGCTTTAGCGGTAATAAAAATAACGATAATTCTATTACCTTAAAAATACGAATTAAAACATACTAATATACCGCTATGGTAAACAGCGGAACCCTAAAAGGTAATTATATCATACCTAAAGTAGTTAACCAACTTAAATTACTATAGAAATATAAAAAAAACCCTTATATTACGAATACTACCAAAAGTTAATTATTCCTTTACGATAATAAAAAAGTTACACGCAAAATTAATTATTTCGATACCGTCGTATTAAGACGATACATAATCATTAATTTTAATATTATACCGCTACAAAACTACGATATAATTTTAAGAATAACATATTTACGCTAATATAACCCCTTAATCAACTAGATAATTAACTAAATGAAAATCTTTTTACGGTTTAACAATAAACAAAATAAAAACAATAAAAATCTTAACACTTACTCGAAAATGGCGACGAATATAAGCAGAAAGGCACGATAAAAACCTTACCACTTATAAAAAAACGACATAAAAAAGAAAAAAAGCATTATAAAAGAATTCGACGTATTATTACTACCATCAAAATAAAACTACGGCAATTAAATAACGATTTATAAAAACTAATCCTTAAGTCAAAAAAATTAACTAATATATTACCATAATATCACAAATATAAAAAACTTTTTAACAAAAAACTTAAAACGAAATTAGCTAAATATAACGAATAAAATTATAAAATTATCTGCAAAAAAAATATCAACTAAATTTTACCTTATTTATAACCTTAATAAAACAAAATTACGAACACTTTAAAAGTACCTAGAAAATCGCTTTAAGAAAAAATGAATTCGATTATTTAAATTATTAACCGGTTACCTTATATTTTTTATACCCCAAAAAAACGGCAAACTACGACTAATTATAAATTATTAACAACTTAACAATATCACGATTAAAAATCGAATGTTATTACTCTTAATTAACGAAATAAAAAATCGCTTTCATAAAGCCCAATAATTTACCGCTCTTAACCTCAAAAATGAATACAACTTAATTCGTATCAAAAAAGGCCACAAATAAAAAACAACGTTTAAAACGAAATACAATCTTTATAAATACCTTATCACCTCCATAAAACTTACTAACGCACCTACTACCTTTCAACGAATAATTAACCATATATTACGAAAACATTTTAACATTTTTATCGTATACTACCTAAACGATATTTTCATTTTTTCAAAAACTAAAAAACAACACGAAAAACATATCTATAAAGTGCTATAACTACTTTAAAACGGTAATCTGCTAATTAACGCAAAGAAAAGCCAATTCCACACACAAAAAGTAAAATACCTAGGTCACATTATTACTTTTTGATATATCAAAATAAACTCTAAAAAAGTTACCGCAATACTTAACTAAACACGGCCCACCACAATTAAAAAAATACAAACCTTTTTCGAATTTATTAACTACTACCGAAAATTTATCAAAAATTTTAGCCGGATAGCCATACCCCTAAATATACTTATACGAAAAGGAAAAAAATATTCCAACAGCTTAAAAATGCAATCACCAATTAACCAATACTAATCATATACGATCCAAACAGCCTAATAAAACTAAAAACTAATACGTTAAATTATACTTTAAACGTAATAATCGGATAACGAAATAATGAAAAAATATTTCACCCTATTACTTTTTTTTCCTATAAATTACAAAGACCAAAATTACGATACGGCATTCCCAACAAAGAATTTCTGGCTATCGTTAAGGCCTTTCGAAAATTTAAGCACTTCTTTAAAAGTAGCTAATATCAAATCAAAATCTATACGGATCATAAAAACCTTACCCGTTTCACCACAACCAAAAAACTTATAATACGGTAACTCCGTTACGTTAAAAAACTAGCCGAATATAACTTCGTTATCATTTATCGCAAAAGTTCAAAAAATAAAAAAGCCGATACCTTTAGCGAACGACCAAATTTCGAAAAAAAAGCAACCAAAATTAATTACGCCATTTTTAATACCTCCGAAAAAACATTTACGTTTACGACAAATTACTACGATAACTACCACACTACCAGAAATACATAAGGCAATTCGAAACTTTAATGCACATATATAAAATATGGACGATTTGTTATTTGCATAAATGCCTAAAAATATAAGGAACACCTTACCCGAAAAATACATGAATACCAATTATACGGATATTCGGATATCGGAAAAACATTCGAAAGATTACGACAATTTTATCGTTTCCCACATATAAGAAAAATAATACAAAAAGTTATACGATAATACGGCATATATGCAAAAGCAAAAATACGACAACATAAGCCATATGGAAAATTATAACTACTCCTAATCGCAAAACGACCATAAAATTCTGTTACAATAAATTTTATTACCAAACTCCCTTTATCAAAAAACCTAATTACGGGTATATATTACGATAACATCTTCGTAATCGTTAATCGATTTACGAAATTTTTTTACTTTTTACCTTACAACGAAAATATAAACGCCGAATAAATAACATTCATTTTTTTTCGAAATATTTTTAGTATATATGGATTACTATACGAAATTATCTCGGATAAAAACATAACGTTTACTTTTAAATTTCGGCAAAATCTAATAATACAAATCGGTTTAAACCATAAGTTATTTAGCGTTTTCTAACCCTAAACGGATAAACAAATAAAAAGGCAAAATCAAATTGTCGAAACCTACTCACGATATTATATTAATTACGAGTAAAATAATTAGGTCGAAAAATTACCAATGGCCCAGATAGCTTATAATACAAGCTATCATAAAAACATTAAAACGACTCCATTTATAGCTAATTTTAGATTTAGATTAAAAGCTTATCGAAAAACACAAAAAGAAAAACCGTTTAGCGTTAAAGTAATTCTTACGTTGGAATAACTTAAATAACTGCATTAAGAAATAAGGATAAAATTCGAATTCGTACGTAACTAAATAAATAAACATTATAACTAAAAACGGTTAAAAAACCAATCTTTTTAAAGGCAAAGATCATTTACCTAGCTACCAAAAATATCTAAATAAAACGACCAAACAAAAAACTCGACTTTAAATATATCGGTCCTTATAAAATTGTTAAGAAAATCTCAGAAAATAATTATTAACTGGATTTACCCCCTAAAGTTAAACTCCACCCGATTTTTTATATATTTTTACTTAAGTTAACTATAAATACCATTAAAATGTATATTAAATAAAATAATGTGGAAATAAATAATAATTAAGAATATAAAGTAGAAAAAATCCTGGATATACAAAAAGTTAACGAACTTACGTAATACCTAATTAAATAAAAAAACTACCCGGATACGGAAATATCCTAAAAATTTGCTAAAAATCTTGCTGGTACGTAACGCCTGTTAAGGAATTTTTATCAATAATAACGAAATTACTAAGGATAAAACCCCAATTAACGTCCTTAATAAATAAATCGGTATTTTCGATACCTAACCAACCTACCGAACCAGCAAACGGTACAAATATAACCATAAAAACCTTCGTATTAACTTATTCTTACCGCTTTTGCTTTTTTAGCTTATCTAACAACTATAAATCCCGCTACACCATTTCCACGCCCTTAAAATACAAAAGTTTTTTTGTTTACGTAAACGCATAAGGCGAGAAAAGGTTTTAATAACCTTTTGCTAAGCCTAAAAAAGTCGTTTTTCCGTAACCTCCTTTTTTAATTCAAAACGACGTTTTTTTCGATTAATATTATCCAAAGATTAAATAAAAACGCCGTTACCGTCGTAAAAATAACCCTTACCAATATATTCCCGACATTTCTTAACGTTTTTTATTATTTCGCATTTAATACCTTAAAAGAAATACCAAAAATAAAGCATAACTTCGACACCAAAACATTAAATTATTTCAGACAACTTTAAACGGTTAATAATGAAAATAAAAGGACGGAAAGTAATTTTTCTAATTCGATAAGTCATATTAACACATAAAATAAGGAAAAAAAACTTATAATTTTCGAGGCGAAAATTTCGAAAGAAAACGATCGTATTATAATATAATTAATCGGAATTCGGAAAACCGTTTTTTAGCAAACCGTAAACAAGGCCCAAATAAGTTAATTTACGTAACTAATACTTAAAAATAGTTATTAAGCAGCATTAAGGATAACTAAGCACTATTTAATAAATATCATTAAATAAAAATTAACTAACAAAAGAATATTAGGATATATATATTCGTTATTCCATAATTAGATAGCGATAATTTGCAATATAACTTCGTTACCCAAGGTACCTTTGGTATTACGAGACGTAACTAAGTTATCTTATTACTTTATTGCTCAGATTCTTATAATACTCTGCCAACATAAACCCGTCGACTTAGGTTTAATAGTTAGTTAATTAACCTAGCCGTTATATAAAGCTATAATACGGTTATATTTATCGTATTCCAATTAATTAATACGTTAACGCATAAATTTTAAATATCGAAATCCTTCTCTTTTAATAAAACGAAACTGTTATTTTTCCTTACCGGAAGTTATAATTTCTTTAACAACTTTATAAGCGGGCTGTTTACTAATGACGTATTATATCTATAAAAGAGAGCTATATATAAGCGAGGGAATTTTTCGCATTCCATAATAACAAAGTTAAATACTTTTATAATACTATATAGCATTATTAAAATTAATCGAATTTTGTTTTATTTAACGGTTTTATAATTTTTATTACAAATCCGAGTATTCTATCCGGGTTTATCGCAAACGCTATATTTCCATTATTTAATTTTAACCTTTTTAAGACGATTACTTCTAGCCGTTATAGGTTATACTGTTTTATTAACTTTTTTCGAAAAAACAAGTTTATCCTTTTATGATAATACATAGTTCTTTTTTAACAAATGTTTAATTTAATTTTTAAATGTTTATTTAAAACGTAATTCGTTTTGTATAATTATTTTATTATTATTTTTAAATAAAGTAAGTATAAAAATAATAGTCTTTGTATTAAAGGGTTAACGAATTTAACGATTTTTGTTAACGAATTATATAAACAATTTATAACTTTCTTTATAAGTAATATTTTTCCGAGCTTTGATAAACGGGAAACGGATAAAACCGGTGGAAGTTGATAGGAAAGTATTAGCGTAACTATCACTTGAAAATTTCGAATTTACAAAGAACGGTGTAAAGATCGAATAAAACGAAATTAATTACGGCGAATCCGGAGTTAATATTATCCGACGTTAGAATAATATTAAACGTATCGTTAAAACCGGTAAGAAACTTTTTAAATAATATAGATATAATAATAATAACGTCCTACATAAGCGAGCGAGCCGGTTTTTAGGATTTCATAATAATAACTTTATTCAAATTAACCATAACATATTAAATCAATTTAAACTAATCGGATTTTTCGTCGCTAAAGGCCTTTATATCTTTTTTCTAAATTCGCGTATTATGTCCGGGTTTGCCGTAAATGTTATATTTCCGTTTCTTCGCTTAAACCTTTTTACGATAATTACTTTCGGTTTTTACAAGTTGCGATTATTTTTTATTATTTTCTTTCGTGGTTATAAGAATTTGTACTTTTTTTAATAAGTATTCTTTTTTCTTAAAAATGTTTTTTTTTTTAAATTTGCCGCCGTGTATTAAGGATATGGTTCGTTTCGCGTAATAGGTCGCATTTTTTCAAAAAAAAAAAGCGTTTTCGTATGATAGTATTAAGATAGTTTTTGTTAAAAAATTAACTAATTTAATTATTATTATAGGTAAATTATTTTAGCAATTTTTAATTATTTTTTATAAATAACGTTTTTATTAAACTATTTTTATTTTATTTTAAAAAGTTTTCGTTAATAAACAAATAACGGAATTACTATAAGTAAATAAAAAATAATCGGTATAAATATAATTAGAATTTATAATTTAGAAAAAATAGGATAAAGATCGAATAAAATAAGTTCCGTTTTTACAAATTATAATTTAATATTGTTAAGTATTATAATAATTTTAAACGTATTGCGAAAACCGGCGATAAAATCTTTTTTAGTAAAATAAGTAACATAATATCGTATAAGATTTTTGATATATAACGAATAAGTAAGTTTTAATAAAGAAAAATAAGATATATCGAAAAGCTAACGCAAATAGATAAAATTAACGGGTATGTAAAATGGAATAATATCGTAGTTGGCGTAATATTTTTTAAATTTTATCGAATGGTAATTTTAATAACCGTCGAGGATAAAAAGACGTTTCGATTTTTTTATAAGCGTTCGAATATATTAATAGAGATATTAAATTTATTTTAAATTTAATTTATTTATTACTTAGCCGTTATCGTTTATAATAAATTTTTAATTATGTAAATAAGGGTTATTAACGAATTAATAAAAAAATAGTTTTTTCCGGTAAAGATAATAAATAAAAATAAGGTTGAATTTTAAAAGTTAACAGCTTAAAATATTATACAATATTTTCGATTTTTTTATTAGAATTATATAAGTTTCTTACGTTTTCTCGTATTAGTAACTATCATATCCGTTATTATAAAAAGTCTTTTCAAAAATTTAAATTCGTCGAAATTATAAATATTTTTTTCTATAATACCGTATTTTACGATAATACTTTTAATAATTTTAAATTATTTACGAATTACTTTTAAATTTTCGGATAAATCTTTTTAATAATTTATTTTGCGATACAAACGCGTTTTAAGTTTTCTTATACTTTGATACAGTTAGATATTTAGTTAATTCCGATACGTATCGCGATACGTTAAGTAAGTAATAAATTCGCTATATCTTTAATACGTTAAAACCGGATAGGAAACGTTTACGTATTTAGGTTAAATATTCGTTCGATAAATACTTTTTTTTCGATCGGCGTTAATCTTAGCGAATTAGATCTATTATCGGTTTGGGCGTATCGACAGTAGTATCAGACATTTAAAGTAAATTCGAGGACGTTATATATAAAATGTAGCTTATTAATATTAAAATTCGGGTTTCGTTTTTAAACTTAAATAGTGAGGTTTATTCTAGCGTTTTTTATAAAACTTTTTATGTCATTAACCTGGAGAAATTTATAATTAAAATTAAAATGTTAAAAAGTTAAAAAAATTAGCTTGTTTGTTTATATAGCTCGCTTGCTTATATAAAACGTTATATTAAATCTTTGATATAAAATAAATAAGTATAGTTTAGAAAGAAAAAAGTACCATACGTTAAAAAGGTTAAATTTATGCGAAAAATGTACGAATATATAAAATATAATAATATTGGCATTAACGGAAAACTTTTCGGATTTTATTAAATGGTAATTGTTCTTTATTAAAAAATAACTAATTTAAAGAATTATAAATGTTTTTATTTTTTACATAATATATTTAAACATTTTTTAGTATTCGGTATTAGCAATTATTATATTCCTTATGACAAAAAGCGTTATTCAAAATAAGCATTTTTTTGAAATTATAAATACTTTTGTATAATATCGTATTATACGATAATAACCCGGATATATTCGATTAAATTACGAAATATTTTTCAATTTTCGCAGAAAAGCTTTTAATAATTTATGTTTCGGTTTAAACGCGTGCCGCATTTTTTTAGTCTTCTAATAACATTAAGTATTAAATTAATTTTAAAGGGTTTCGTAATATATTACCTTAGTAATAAATTCGCTATAACTTTAATAGATTTACGACGAATAAAAAGTATTCACATATTTAAGCGCAAAATAAGGGCAATAATTAATTTTATTCAATTATTATAAATTTTTATGAAAAAAAATAATATTTGCTTAATCGTATTTAATATTAAATTGCGCTTTAAAAGTAAAATATACAACGTTATAACGTATTATATAAACGAACGAAAGGTATAAGCGAACCGAATAGCTTTTCGCGTTTCGTAATAATAAATTTAAATTTATTACTTGTAACGTAATAAGTTAAGATAAATTAATCGGATTTGTAATTATTTAACGCCTTTATTTTTTCCTTATAAATTCGCGTATTATCTCCGGGCTTACCGAAAACGTTATATTGTTATTTCTTTGCACAAATACTGTTACGACGATTACTTTTCGCTGTTACTAGCTGCGATTATTTATTATTATTTTGCGTAAATATAAGAATTATTGCTTGTTTGATAAGAAATAATTTTTTAATCAAGTTTATTTTTAATCTTGCGGCGTTTATTAAAAATGTAATGCATTTCGCGTAATAAGCCGTATTATTTCTAAAAAAAGCGTTTTCGTATAATAATATTAACTTATTTCTTATTAAAACATTAACCGATCTAATTATTTTTATCGGCAAATTACCTTAATAATTTTTAATTTTCTTTATAATTATTATTTTTATCGAATACCTATAGTAATATTTTAAAAGGTTTTCGTAAATAGCGAAAAAATAAGATTAGTAAAAGTAAATATAAACATGGTTAATATAAGTATATTTCAAGCATTTAGTTCGAAATAAGTAAAATTAACATAAAATAAAACTAATTCTATTTTCACCAATACTGATTTAATGTTAGCAGGTATTATAATAATTTTAAACGTATTGTAAAAACCGGCGACACAGCTTTTCTTAATAATATAAGTAATATATCATTATATAACACGTTTAACATATAATAAATAAATATATTTTAACGGAGAACCATAATATACGTCGTAAGGTTAAAATAGAGAAAAACAATAATCAGGTATGTAAATTATAATAATGTTATAATTAGCCTAATAGTTTTCGGATTTTATTAATTGTAATTTCTACAATTATCGAAAATAAGAAAATGTAACGATTTTTTCGTAGGCGTTCGAATATAGTAATCGAAATATTAAATTTATTATATCTTTAATTTATTTATCGATTAAATATTTTCGTTTACCTGAAACCTTTAATTAAGTAAAAAGAAAGTATTAACGTATTAATGGAAAAAGTAATTGTTTTCGATAGAAATCAGAAAATATAAATAAGACTTAATTTGAAAAATTTATAATTTATATTTCTTAAATTGTTTTTAAGTTTCTTAGTTAATATATTTAATTTTTTTACCTTTTTTAGCATTAGTAATAATTATGCAGGTGATTATAAAAAACTTTATTCAAATTTTTATTTCGTTTAAATTATAATTATTGTTTTTCGTAATACCGTATTTTATAATTATAACCGGAATAAATTTAAATGATTTCCGTAATATTTCTAGATTTTCGTATAAATATTCTTTATAGTTTATTTTTAGTTTCAACGTATTTAAAGTTTTTGTTCCCGGTTAATAAAATCTAATATTTAATTAATCTCGATACGTTTCGCGGTAAGATATTATAATAAATTCGTAATACTTTTAATATATTTACGCGAAATAAGAACCGTTCGCGTATTTACATTCATAATTCGTTTAATAATTAATTCTTTTTCGATTAAGGTTAATTCTTACAAATTAATAATAATATCGGCTTAGGCGTATATACAGTTATATCGGGGATATAACGCAATTTACGCGATTTAATAAGTAAGATTAAGTGTCGTATAGTTAAGCTTTAGCGTTAGTCTTTTAATTTAAATAGCTAGGTTCATTTTCGCGTTTTTTGTAAGCCGTTTTAAATTATTACTATTGAGAAATAGATAATTAGTATTAAGTAGTTAAAATGTGCTACAATTCATTTTGTTCGATGGTATATTCGATGTAATTAAGTAGTACGGTAAATAAAATTAAACTTCTAGAATTTAATTATAAATTTTATTTTTTACTTTAAAGCCTATGATTTATTTTCCTTTTTTCTGCAGTATTATATAATATTAACTTTAAACAATAAATAAGTAAAAATAAATTATTTTAATAGTTAAAAAATGTATACAGCTTATTTCTATAAACGTTTTACTTCTATAATTCCTTATAGAAATAGTTATTAATCTCTATTCATATATATAAATATATATAAATATTTATAAATCTATAACGTACTATATATACTGGTAGGCTAAATAAGCGGGCGAGCCGCTTTTCTTAATATTTTAATTATTTAACTTTAATCAGTAATTGTTTAAAATTAACACTATAAAGCGTTTTATAAAAGAATCGAAAATACACTTAATTTTTTAAACTAAAAAACGAAAACTAAAATTTAACTTAAAAATATTATATATTATATATAACGTTCTAGAATTTACTTTCAAAGCGGGATATTATAATCGATACACCCGAACCCATATCATCTGCTATTTTCGAAAATTAACGCCGACCGAAAAGACATCTATTATTAAACGACTTTTTAATATTAATACGCGAACGTTTTTTATCCGATATTAATATCTTAAAACTATAGCTAATTTATTAACCGCGTAAAAGATTATGAAACGTATCGGGGTTAATTAAGCATTTAATTTTAATAAACGATTAACCGACTTAATTATTAATAAATATTATATGAAAATTCAGAAATATTTGTTTAAGAATCTAAGGTTATTCAAATTATTATCGTAAAATATATTCTTATAAAAGAGATTTATATTTTCGATAAAATTAGATTTTTATAAAACTTTTTATTATAATAAACAAAACAATTACCCATACCAAAAAAAAGTAAAAAGCTTAAAGAGAATTAATAAGATCATAAAAACTAAGACATAATATTCACGGTATTAATTTTTTAAAAATGAGTCTTATTATTGTTTATTATTTCTTTAACGAGAAATTATTTTAAGCTTTACTACCATTATAGCGTATTATTAATAACTAGGTAAAAAATCGTATTAGGAAATAAGGATTAAATAATAACGTACCACATAAGCGAACGGCGCACAAAAGCGAGGGGCGCACTTTTTAACATTTTTTAACACTTTATAACAACAAATCTAATTTAATTAACTGCAACGTAATAAATTAATTTAAAGTAATCGAATTTTTCATTGTTAAACGCCTTTATATTTTTCTTACAAGTACGCGTATTATGTCCGGGTTTATCGCAAATGTCATATTTCCGTTTTTTCGCCTAAATCTTTTTACGACTATTATTTTCGGTTGTTACCAGCTGCGATTATTTACCACCACGTTTATTCGTAATTGTAAAATCTTATACTTTTTAATAACTATATATCCTTTTTTCTTTAAAAAATTTTTATTTTTATTTTTTAACGTTTATTAAAAATACGGTTCGTTTCACGCATTAAGCTACATTTCTTTCAAAAAAATAAACGTGTTTATAAAATAGCATTAAATTACCTTTTATCATAATATTAACCGATTTCACTGTTTTTATCAGCAAGCTACCTCTGTAATTTTTAATTTCTTTTTATAAATAACGCTTTTATTAAATCCTTTTAGTAATATTCTTAATAATTTTGACAAATTAAGAAATAACGAAGTTTATAAAAGTAAAGAAAAAACGATCGGTATAAGCCCAATTAAAGTTTTTAAGTCGGGAAAAACGGAAATAAAATTAAATAAAATAAATCACGATATTGCGAATTCTATTTTAAAATTATCAGTCGTTAGGGTAGCCTTAAACGTATTGCGAAAAACGGCGATAAAATCTTCGATAATAATATAAATAACGTAATATAGTATAAAATATCCGATATATAACATATAAACGGGCTTTAAAAGAATAAAATACTTCAAAAAATTAACGTAAATAAAAAAAGTCGACGAATATATAAATTTAAATATTATCGTAGTTAGCGTATTATTTTTTAAATTCTATTGCATAATAACTTCTATAACCGTTTTAAATAAAAAAACGTTGCGATTTTTTCTTACGTATTCGAATATATTAATCGAAATAATAAACTTGTTTTAAACTTAATTTTTTTATTATTTAATTATTATTATTTATAATAACTGTTTAATTAAATAAAAATGAATTATTAACAAATTAACAAAAAAGGTATTATTTTTCCCAGTAAAAATAATAAATAAACATAAGGGTTAATTTAGAAAATTAATAGCTTATATTATTATAAATTAATTTTAATATTTTTATATAACTTCTTTAAGCTTTTAACCTTTATTAATATTAATTATAATTATATCGGTTATTATAAGAAACTTTATTAAAAACTTAATTATGTTAAAATTATAAAAACTTTTTGGGATTACCGTATTTTATAATTATAATCGGAATAGGTTTAATTTTTTTATAAAATACCTCTGAATTTTCGTATAAAACCTTTTTATAATTCATTTTTCGATGTTAACGGATTGCGAATTTTTATTACCGTTTAATAAAAGTAAATACCTAATTAATCCTAATATATTCCGTAACGGGTTACTTAAGTAACAAATTTGCTATAATTTAAATATGTTAAGGCCGGACAAAAAACGTTCCCATATTTAAATTAAAGATTTATTCCATAATCGATTTCTTTTCGGTCGGCGTTAAACTTTCCAAATTAAGCATAATATCGGTTTAGGTGCGTTTACCGTAATATCAAGCCATAAGGGTAATGTCGGCGACCTTGTAGATAGAACTAAGCTTTTTATAATGAATTTTAGCTTTTGTTTTTTAATTTAAATACCTAGATTTATCCTAGATTTCTTTATAGAACGTTTTATTACGTTAGGGTTAAATAATATAGAAATAAAGTTAAAATTAATATCGCGTTATTACGGAATATATATTTCGATATATTAAGGCGGTACTCTTAAAATGAGATTTATATATTTATAATAATTCTTAATAGGCGGTGACTTTCGCAGGGTAATTAAATTTTTTTAACCCCCATTATACCGAAAACGGTACGATAAATTTTCTCAATCTTTCGAAAATAATATAAAATCGTATTACCGCCCCGTAAAGTTCCTAACAAAAACCGTTAAAAAACGCATACGTTTTATAGTCATTATCGTTAAGAATAAATTTGCCGTTATTATCGCGGTTAACATTAAAATAATAACCTACTTAATAAAACAAACCATTTAAATCTAAAAAAAATACGTTAAACGTTTTATACCGGCAGGCGCTAGTTAATAGAAATGGCGCACCTAACAGCTCCACCATCTAATATTCCACGCAATTTACATTTATATCAAGATGCAACAAGGGCTATATACGACACAATGGATATAAAGCTTTAAAAATACGTTTCATAATAATTGCAGCCGTTAATTTAATAAAGTATACGTTTTCCTCTACTATTAATAACGTCCTTTACCATTATACCATTAATTAAAATATAGCTTTTTGCTAACCCTTATCTATAATAGCTTACTTCTCCCTAGCTAGCTTTTTAATTCCCAACTTGAAATGAGCCGTACTATTAGCGGCCATGATTACTACTCAAAAAGATATAAAATAGTTGGAAAAAAAGATAGAAAAATTCTTTTTATGATCGCGAAGCTTCGCTTTTAATAATGGTATAAAATATTATATCGTTGTCATCGATTTTGCTAAGTTATTAAGAAGTAAAGTCGTTATGATATTGGTATATTAAGTGCGATTTTGAAGCTAGACGGAGTGGTGCGACATTTTTTTTAACTAGCGCCTAACCAGTTACGGGTTACAAAAATTAACATAATAATAATATCGTATAAATATAACGGTAATACCACGGCCTATATAATTTATTAATTATAACGACCGCGAATTAATAACTTAACGCCGGTATTTCGTTATTATTAAAATTATAGTTAAAAATAACGTTTTTAAAATATATTATATAAAGCCGTGTTATGCAAACGGGCGTTACATAAAGAATATACGGTAACGGAAATATTATTTCAATAACAGAAAAACAAAATAGAATAACGGCGAAAATATAACGAAAAAAAATAATAAAAAATGCGGCGGTATAAACACGTTAATAATACGGCGGCGCTAAAAAAGAATTATAAGAGAACTCTAATATTTATAGCGCGAAAACGGTAAAAACGGAGACGCTGCAACATCTAATTAAACTAATATTATCTCGTATAACGATATTACTACTTCCATACCAAAGCTGGTATTATGTATTTTCTTTTACAGCAACTCCGTTATCCCGCTATTACCGCGGGTTTATTTCGGCTGTACCTCGTATACGCCCTACAACTATAACAACGTACTACAAACACCTAATATGCCACTAATTCGCTAAAATTCGAATCCGGAAAAAGTATTTACTTTTTTTTCTCTTCAAGCAATTAAGGATAATTACTTTGGAAAAAAGGTTAATATTACGGCATTAATAATGCGGCTCCGCTTAACAAACGCAATGTTATATATATAGAGACACTTTGAACCTTTTAAATATATGTCCTTTCTTTTTTTTCGTATAATAAGAAAGGCTTTACCCAAACTAAGAGCCATTCAGCGCCGTAACAGCGGTCGAAAAAATTTATCGTACTACTTTTAATACGACGAACGTAAAAGAAAAAAAGTTAGTTTAAAGCTTGAAAGTATTATTACCCGTTTATTATTATTTATAATAAAATAAAACTATTTATTTACGTTAATTATTACTTAACAAGTTTAAATATGAGTTTATTATTATCGTTTTACTAGTAATGCCGGAAATATACCAATACGGTTACATAACGATGATATAGTATTAACTTTATAGTAATAAAATAATATTTAAATCTCGGCTTAAAAAAATTTAAATACCGTTTAATTGCTGGCAATAAGACGTATTGGTTAAAAACGTTAATTGAACGTATCTTCCGTAATAAAATAAATATTAAAATTTTTGCCAACTTAAATACAGTTTAGGCGGCCGTCGACATTACAACGTTCCTTTTAATTTTAATAACTTTTAATTATTATTTTATTATCGTAACGTTATACTTTTTTTTTCAAATTAAGTTGGTTATTATTATATAGTTATTACGGTAGCGCGCTGTTATTTAACTCTTTCTTTTTATAACTTAGTTATTTATAACGTTATAAAACTTATATTTTATATGTTATTTTTTTAGATTTTTAATATAATTTGGTTATTATTACGGTACCGTTACAGCGCCGGTTTAATAAATCCTTTTTCTTTCGTACGTTTCGGTTTATTTTCCGTTACTATTTTAATAGCACTTTGAAATAATTAAGAATTATAAATTTATTAAAATTATTATAACAGAATTTAATTATATTTAAATCGTACTTTTAAGAATTCGTATGCAGTTTTTTAATAAGTTAATATATATGCGGCTATTTAACCTTTATATTAAAAATTATATTTAATATTTTTAAAATTAACACCATTTAGGTTATAATATTATTTAGCCTTTTTTTTAAATTATTTCCATTTATATTAATCACGTTATTTATTCGTAAATTTTTTTTTTAATGTTCCCTTTAAGACATGTTATTAATAAATTTAAATTAAAAATAAGGTAAAGGAAATAAAAATAATCCGTATTAAACGAGTAATTGTATAGTTACGGTATGAAAATTTATTACCGTCAAAATGAAAAAACTTATTTATTTATCGTTAAATTTAGTATTATATTTACATAATTTTATTTATCTTATTTTAATTTATATACGTTATATTTTTGCGAACGAATTAATATTAATACGGTATTAGTGAATTTATTCTGTAAAATAATTTTCTTTGTTTATTATTAACATTTTAACGTGTTCAAAAATACGGTGAAATCAATTTATGTAGTTGATCGTTTTAAAAAATTTTTTTTTAAGTAAACGTTTTAAGGTTTATAAACCGCCGTTATAATTCCGTATTTATAATAAAATAAAAACCACAATTTATGAAAAATAACGAAACGTTAATAATTTCGATTATATAATTTTTATAAACGAATTTAGTTAAAAATTAAAGTATTTAATAATTTTAATAAAATGAGAATTAACTGTAAAAGTATTATTTGATTATTATAATAGTGGTTTGCGCTTAAGTATTAATATATAATAAATATATAATTAAAACGCGGAATATAACGTTAAAGCGATAATCTAGTTTGTGTAAAAGATTAAAGTAAATTCCGTATTACGATTTGATATAATCGTAATTAAAATATTATAGAAATAATATACTTTAAAAAAGAAAACCTTAAATAAATAATCGTTCACATATTTGTAACGGCAATAAAATAAAATATTTTTCGTAAATTCGTTAATTATTAAAAGAATAAATTCAAACGTATATTTAATTTTTTATAAAAAGAAAAAAGATTAATATACTTTACAGATATATCGTTTAATAAATATAATGGAATAACGTTTTATATAAGCGACTTGGCCCCATAAGCGAGTGGGCCATTTTTCAACACTTTTTAATAATAAATTCAAGTAAAATAACTATAACGTAATAAATTAATTTAAATTAATCGGATTTTTCATTTTTAAACGATTTTATATCCTTTTTATAAGTACGGGTATTGTATCAGGGTTTACTATAAACGTTATATTTCCGTTTTTTCGCTTAAACCTTTTTACGATAATTACTTTCGGTTAGTATTAACTGTAATTATTTACTATTACCGTTTGTCGTAATAATAAAAGTTTATATATTTTTAATTTTTTAGCGTTTATTAAACATGTAATTCATTCCGCACAATAAACCGTATTTTTTCCGAAAAAAAGCGTTTTCGCAAAACAATATTAAAATTTTTGTTATTAAAAAATTAACCGCTCTAATTATTTTCATTAACGAAGTATTTTAGTAACTTTTAATTTTTTTGCAAATAACGTTTTCGTTAAATTACTGCGGTAATATTTTTAAAAACTTTTACAAATAAGGAAATAACTGAATTAATAATACTAAGTGGAATAATAATTAATATAAATATAATTAAAACTTATAATTTAGCAAAAACGTAATTACAATTAAAAGAAAGAAATTCCGTTTTTAATAATTCCGATTTAATGTTATCGGTTATTATGGTACTTTTAAACGCGTTGCGGAAACCGGCGATGAAACTTTTTTAATAATATAAGTAGCGTAACGACATATATGATTTTCGATATATAATAAATAAACGCGTTTTAATTAAGGAAAATAAAATACGTCGAACAATTAAAATAAATAGAAAAAATAAAAAGGTATCTAAATTATAATAATCTTGTAATTAACGTAATATTTTTTAAATTATATCAAATAATAATTGTCATAACCGTTAAGGTTAAAAAATATTTCGGTTTTTTCATATACTTTCGAATATATAAATCGAAATATTGAATTTATTTTAAATTTGATTTATTATTTAATCCTTTTCGCGTATAATAAACTTTTAACCGGGTGAAATTAAAGTATTACCGAATTAACAAAAAAAATATTAAATAAAAATAAACACTAATATTAAAATTTTATAATTTATATTATTATAAAGTATTTTCGATTGTTTATAAAGTTTATTTAAATTTTTTATGCTTTTTAGCATTAATAATAACTATGCTGGTTGTTATAAAAAACCTTATTTAAAGTTCTATTACGACGAAATTATAAAAACCTTTTTATAATATTATATTTTACGATTAGAACCCAAATAAATTTAAATTATTTATAAAATATCCTTAAACGTTCGCATAAAAACTTTTAGTAATTTATTTTTTTAATTTAAAAATATTTTAAATTTTTGTCATTATTTAATAAGATTAATTAATTAATTAACACTAACGTATCCGGTAATCCGTTACGCGAATAGTTAATTCGTTATATTTTTAATATGTTAACGCCGGATAAAAAACGTTCGCGTATTTAGGTTAAGGATTTGTTTGATAATCGATGTTTTTTCAGTCGGCGTTAATTTTCGTAAATTTAGAACAGTATCGGTTTAGGAAGATATATCGTATTATCGATTTTTGAAAATAAATAAAGAGATATTATTAATAAAATAAAGTTTTATATAATTAAGTTTTAGGTCTCGTTTATTAACCTGGAGGGTTAACTTTATTTTAACTTTTTTTATAAAACGTTTTATAACATTAGTATTAAAAAATAAATTTTAAAAGTTAAAAGGTAAGAAAGTTAAAAAAATTAGCCCGCTCGTTTATGTGGCCGATTGGCTTATATAAGACGTGAGGTAAAAAGTTAAAAAAACTAATTAACAAAATTATAAATATTTTTATAAAATTGTAAAAATAATAATTTTATACCTCTGTAATTATATTTCGAAATACACGTAATTAATACCAATTTTAACGTAATAAATTATATATTTTAAAACTGTTAAAATATTTAGTAAATATTATATTATGATTATAATATATTATTAAAAGTTTAACATTTTTAAAATTAAATACAAAAAGTGTATTTCTAATATAAATACGTTTTTTTACCGTTATATAATTCGCTTTAAATATTTTAAATTTTTACGAATATTTTAATAATATTATATTTATAATAAATTTCTTACCGTTTTTTAAATAACGTACTATATAAGTAAGCTAAATATATAAATACGCTGCACACTTTTTTAACTATTTTAACTCCCTATTTTTAATCCTATATTTCTTAATACTAACATTTTAGAACGGTTTATAAAAAAACGAGAATAATTGTAATCATTTAAAGTAAAAGATAAAACTTAAAGATTAGTTATAAAAAGCTTCTTTATATTTATAATATTCCGTTTTCCTTTGAAAAAACGCGATATAACGGTAAACGCACTTAAATTAATATTATCTTCTTTTGTACAAAAACTAACGTTAACCGAAAAAATTCGAATATCGCCCGAATTTTTAATTTAAACATACGACCGTTTTTTATTCGCCGTTAACATATTAAAGATATGGCAAATTTATTACTTACCTAATGCGTCGTAAAACGCGTTAAAATTAATTAAGTAATTAATTTTGTTAAATGGTAAAAAGAATTTAAAACACGTTTAACTCCGAAAATTAATTATTAAGGGGTATTATACAAAAATTTAAAGATATTTCGCAAATAATTCGAATTTATTCGGGTTACTATTGTACAATACGGTATTATAAAAAACATTTAAAATTTTAATACAATTAAATTGTTAATGACAATTTTTATAATAACGGGCATAATAATTATAAAAATCGAACAATGTAAAAGCTTATATAAACTTAAAAACGGTATAAAAAAGAAGTTATAATTATTAAAATTAAGTTATACTATTCTTTAATATTATAATAAGCCAATATTATTTTAAAAATTAATTCCGTAATAACTTAATATTAATAATTAATTACAAATTCATAATAAAGATAATAATTAAATAACGAATAAATTAAGTTTAAGATAAGTTTAATATTAAGATTAATAGAGTTAAATACGTACAAAAAAATGAAAACGGTTTTTTATTTTCGACAGTTACAAAATCTATTATTCGATAAAATTCGAGAAATATTACGTTAATTATGATATTATTACATTTTCTATACCAGACCCATTTTTATATAAACTTTAACTTTTTAACGTACTTTGTTTTTTTTAAACGTGTTTATTTATTATATATCGAAAGCTTAATATAACCTTATTATATTATACCGCTAAAAAAAAACTTCGTTAACGGTTTTAACATCGCATTTAGAGTTATTATAACGTCTTATAATATTAAATCCGGATTCGCCGGAATTAATTTCGTTTTATTCGATTTTAATACCCTTTTTTCCAATTTCGAAATTTCTTTAATTATACTTACGCTAACCGTTATCCTATTAACCTCCGCCGGTTTTATTTCTCCACTTATAAAAAGCCTTAAAAATATGTAAAAAATAATAAAATAAAAATATTACTTACAAAAGAAAATTAAAAATTACTAAAATAGCTCGCCGATAAAAATTATTAAATCGGTTAATTTTTTAATTAAACATTAATTGGTATTTCGGTATAAAATTACTCTTTTTAAGTAAAAAGCCGCTTAATTACGCGAAACTAACTATATCTTAAGTAAACGTTTTTAGAGAAAAGAGATATTTATTATAGAAAAAAATTTTTCGCCGAGAAAAAAGGGGGTGGTGGAAAAATGCAGTTAACAGCGGTTGAAAGTAATTATCGTAAAAGGGTTAAAACGAAAAAACGAAAGTACGGCGTTTACGACAAGCCCGGACATAATGCGCGTATTTATAATAAAGCTGTAAATACGTTTAACGAAAAAAATTTCGATTGGTTTAAATTAATTTAATATGTTATGCTTAATGAATTTAAATTTATTATCGCGAAGTGTTAAAAATTATCCAGCTTATTTATATATATAGCTTACTTATATAGTACGTTATTCTTAATTAATTATATTACCTTAAATATACTATTAATAAATATATATAATTAATCGTTAACATTTATAAGGTATATTTAAAAAAGGGTTTTATCCTTTAAATAAGAATATTACTTTAAGATAATACGTGATTTTAATATTTATAATATTATTACGGTATGCCAGTTAAGTATTAAGTTAACGTTAAAATATGTTTAAGATCGAAACTCTTTTTTTAGTTTATAAATTTTTATAATTAATAATCGTTAACAGATTTACATTAACGGATTTAACTTTAGTTTAATAACTTTATAATAGCGAAATGTTAAAGCTTTTTGCAACCGGTAGTAACCTATATAAGTTTTCTAAGTTCTTATAATTTTAAACGTTATTTTTTTATTATTTTAACAATAATTAGTAATTTTTGATTATAAACTTTGTAATTGCATTATGCTAAGGTATATTGTGCCGAAAATAATTAATAAGTAATAAAATAATTAACGCAGCGTATTATAAAATTGTTTTTTTTAATATTTAATTAAAAATATCGGTGTTTCAAACCGTTTTATAATAAGAGTTGTAATATAATAAAATTAACGTTACGGTATAAATATCCTTAAAGCGCCGAAAAGGTACCGCGGTATCGTTAGTTAAAAATTTGATTTATTTCGTTTTATTTATTCTTATGGGGCAGGGGGTTACGACCGAGGTCGGAGCTAGTTCATCAGTTAATCTAGGTTGTTATCTATATTAAGACGTTCTTTTTTATAGGTGTAACCCCAGATTATCATCGGCACACACACAGACATCAGGTTCAGCACTATAAATACACTCGAATGCTTTTTCATATCTCTTCAGCCCTTATATTTATCGTGATTTTCTAATCAAATCCGCCCTAAAAGAAAATTAATCACCTCAACCCAATTCATTATTAAAATAATTAATGGTTTTAGGATTAAAAAAACTTATAATAAAATGTTAATAAAGATTTGTAAAATTAAGAAAATATTATAATTCCCGCAACGTTTCGCGAGTTTTTTATTATTGAATAATTGTTATTTTATTAAAATTTATAATAATATTATTATTAAGAATAATTAGGATTAAATGATATATTTTAATAACGTAAAATTCGTATTTGCGGATGTTTATCGTTAATTTCGCATTAATAAGTTAAGGTATTACCTTACGTAAAGAGCTTTTATGATTTTTAATTAATGGTATAAATTAAAACGTTATTAAAATAAACCGTAATATATTTAGTTCGAAGCTAAAATAAGATATAATTATTATAATGCTAGAACGAATTTAAACTATTTATTATACCGAAATTTATAATAGAGTATTTAAATAAATCAAATCGGGTTATAATAGTTATTTTTTATTTATTACTTAAAGCGATACTTAAAAAGTTAAATATTATAACGATATTTAATTTTATAAATATTTGCGTTAAAAAAGAAACGTTTAAAGTTTTAGAATTAAAAAGATAAGGTAATAAATTTTTATTATAACTTTACTAATATTACGGCAATTTATATAAATATTAATTTTATTTTCCAGTTCATTTGTAAGTTAAATAAGAGCAGCCGTAAAAGAATTATAAAAATAGATAAAGTTTTTTAATTAGTTATTTATATATTTTCGTACGGTTAGTAATTTTAATAATAATATAACCCGCGTATTTTATATATAACGCTTAATCTAGGAATAGTTTAATTTTATAATTAAAACGTTAATGCGGTAGTAATTTACTAACGTTGTCTAAAATAAACGCCTACGTAAGGTTGTGATATTGTAGTAGTAACTTTTTTAAGATTTCAGTTATTATTGTACGTATTTTATCATATAGGTATTGTTGGATTTTGTTTTTAATAATGCGACGTAAATAAGGCGTGTTTGTTAATTATTTAAAAAAGGTTTATAATCGTAATAAAATAATCGCCGGGTAGACAATACTATTTTAAATAAGAATATTACGAAGAATTATGATAAATGTTACTATCGCCGTTATATTAGCGGAAAATTGTTCGGTTTATATTATCGTAATTTCTCGTAAAATATGTATAAGAGTTATAAATTTAGTTAAAAGTATACTATCGATTATACTTTATTTTATTTTATAAAGCGCTAGAAAATTAATTCCGCGAAATAATTATATCGTTATAAGCCGACGGACTTGACTCAAGCAGGCATAGTCGGACACTTGTCACTCAAAGCTCCGATCTCAACTAAGTAACGTCACGTAACCTGCTTACCGGGAAAACCAAACCTTTAACGTAAATACGGGAAAACAAGGCAAATAGGTATAAATATCGTAAGTAACAGAAAAAATATATACATTCGTTATTTCATAATTAAAAAACAATAATTTATAATATAATTTCGTTACTTAAAATACCTTTAATATTATAAAATCTAATTAAGTTATTATTATTCATTATTTAAGTTCCTACCGTATTTTTATTAATATGAACCGGTTCGTTTAAGGTTAATAATTAGTTCACTAATTTAACCGTTATATAATATAAGTTTTTATTTAATAATATCGTTAAAACTTAAGCAATATTTTGATAATATATTTATTCGTAAACAATCCATATATAAGGTTTTGGAAAAAAATAATATGGATATAAATAAAGAAAAACAGTAACTGATTTTAATTAAAAAAAGGTCTTTTACCGTTTAGATTTTATAAATTAACGTATCGATTAACTGCAGAAAAACAATTCGGAATTTGTTATAACTCTTTAGATTATTTAACAGCTTTTTAGAAAATAAGCGTAATAAGTACTTAGTAAAAAACCTGTTAATATGAGCCAGTTTATCAAGATAACCCTTAGTAAAAAGCCAGAAGAAATATTACAACCCCTTAAGTTTAAACTTTTTAATGGAATATCTATTAAATTATAATTATTTCTAAGATAATGCCGATCGTACTTCGGGCATTTTTTAATACGATTCGTTGCGTTAATCTTTTAAGTCGAATTCGTAACGGGACGACTTTTAAAATATGTCGTTACCTAGTTTGAATTTGTCATAAGGGAATACGTTATAGTACTTTTAGAATAATAAATAGCAGAAATAGTACAAGTTTAGAGCGATTTTAAAAAATTTAAGCAAACCTTTATAAAAGCTTTTAAAATAATAAACGAAAAAATAAAAACAAAGATTACGATTTAACTGTTACGACAAAAGGGATTTGTTTGTAATTATGGTAACGAATTAATCTAACTTTTTTCGAAACTTAATTAAGAATAAAAGATATTAATGGCCCGGTTTTTCGAAAGCCTAAGAAAAGAATTTTAAAAGAAGTTATTTAAAATGGATCGATGAAAGTATTTAATTTATTACATCGCGATAATAGTTAAAATCGACGATAAACAATATACCAAACGAATTCGCAATATTAAAAGAAAATATAATAACAAACCGCGCTATACCGCCAATAATAACGTACCTGATATTAAAACATTTCTCAGAGGATAATAGCAGAAATTATAAAAGTTAAAGTTATATAACAACAAGGTATACGATAAGTTAAATGCTAGAATTATAGCAAGATAGGTTATAAGGCACCTTAATGCAGGTTGCCCAAAGAATATCGACAAAACAAACTATGAACCCTAATATCTATAGGATGACCTTTAAATAATTAAAAAGAAAAACCCTTACTATGATATAACGAGAAGAAGGACGCCCCCTAAGATTATCGTATAATAAGTTATAACGCGTTTAACCAAAAGTTAAAAAATTATCTTAGCTTAGGATATAACAACATTTCGAGCAATAACAAGGATTTACGGAATTACTTTTACGAAAATAACAGAAAAGAAATTAACGATAAATAACTTAGGTATTTAAAAATAGTTACAAAAATATTAAGAATAAACGGAAAAGGTTTATCCTAATGCCCCGGACCGATATAAACAAATATACGGCCTCCATTATTAATAATAACAATACCTAAACTATAAGGAATAAAAACGATTTATGAATTAACATATTACGCGTATAGCGAAAGAAAAATTCGAATTTCTTAATAAAACGGAAAAGAACAAAAATAATAAATAATAGTATCGGCACCTCCGCATTATTAGCCTTTAGGAAGATATCGATTAAAAGATAGTCGTATAAAGCTGGCCCGAAAAAAATAATACTCATAAAAAAACCTTTTTTATTATTTCGAATAATATAACCATCAGATAAAGGAAGAATTAATTTAGAAAACAGTTACCAAATATTTTTAATAAATTATTATAAAATTATAAATATAATTAACAAACGTTACAAACCCGAACGAACGACAAGTTATTAAAAATAATATATAATAATACTTTAATTTAAAAGATATTATCGCGGAATGCGTTAGTAAAGAATTGTTTAAAATATAAAACAACTACTTTAAAAACTTCAAAGCGCGAGTGCGACAATAATATCGTTATATATAACAGCTGTAAGTAATTAACCAATAACTCGAATAACAAGTTAATAAGTTATAAAACGAAATAAAGTAGTAATAACAATATATTAAGTAATTACGAGACGAAATTAATTAGCTATATAAGTAAGTACGATAAAGTAAGTAAGGCTTAAAAAAATAAAGTTATTTATAAAAAAGCCGTAAGATAGCAAGATTCGGAGAAAACGATATCAGTTTTTAAAAAGGGCTTTAATAATAACAAGGGATAACGACGACTTAATTATTTTGAAACTACGGAGGGAGATATATTAGTATACCGTTATAGTAGATAACGGAGTTTTGAAAGGTAATTATATTACATAAAAGGTAATTAACCGACTTAAATGGCGGTAAAAATATAAAAAGAAAGTTATATCGCGAATATCACCGAAGATTAATTTTTTTTATAATAACGAAAAGGTTATACGCTAAATTAATTATTTTGATATTTTTATCTTAAAAAGAAATGTAATAATTAATTTCGATATCGTACTGTTAAAAATTTCGACATAATTTTAGGAAAAATATAATTACGTTAGTATAATCTCTTAACAGATTAAAAAAATAACTAAATAAATTTTTTTTCTAACTTAATTATAAATAAAAAATAATAATACAAATCTTAATGTTCGATCGAAAATAACGACAAATACCGGTATAAAAATACGATAAAAATCTTATTATTTATAAGAATACGATATATGAAAAAGAATAGGCATTATAAAAAAAATGACCTATTATTATTATTATTAAAGCGAAATTATATTAATAAAATAACGATTTATAGCAATAACTCGAAAAGTTAAATAATTAAATTAATATAGTATTATAATATTATAAATATAAGTAACTCTTTAAAAAGAATTAGAAATTATAAAAGTATAACGAATAGGATTATAAAATTATCCTAAAAAAAGAAGTACTAATTAAGTTTTATCTTATTTATAATTTTAATAAGATAAATTTATACGTATTTAAAAAATACCAGGAAAATAAACTAAAAAAAAGGGGATTCGATTTTTAAAATTATCCGCTGGATACCTTATATTTTTTGTTTTTAAGAAAAATAAAAAATTAAAGCTAATTAAGAATTATTAATAATTTTAAAAAGTTATTATTAAAAACAGAATCTTATTAGCTTTAATAAATAAAATAAAAAATCGATTTTATAAAATTTAGTAATTTATTACTTTTAATTCCGAAAATTCAGATAATTTAATTCTAATTTAATAAAGTTATAAATAAAAATTAATATGTCGGATTAAGTACGAGTTATACAAATATGTCGTTATACCGATAGGATTTACTAACGCGCTTATTACTTTTTAACATATAATTAATTATGTCTTTAGGGAATATCTCGACCTTTTTATAATATATTATTTCGATAACATTTATATTTTTACGGAAAAAAGAAATATAATATGAAAAATACGTTTATAAAATCTTATAATTATTTTAAAACGTGAACTTATTAACTAACATTAAAAAAAGTAATTTTATATACAAAAGGTTATATACTTAAATTACATTATTACTGCCGGATATATCAAAAAAACCTTTAAAAAGAATCGTAATAATACGAAAATATGTACGACTTATTATAATTACAAAAGTATAAACTTTTCTTAAATTCGTTTATTATTATAGAAAATTTAATAAGAATTTTAACCGGATAATAGTATTTATAAATAAATTTCGTAAAAAAGAGAAGAAATTTACATACACGTTAAAAATCGAAGAGACTTTTTAATAAATTAAGGAAATAATTGTAAATTAACTAATATTAACTATGTACGCTTTACATCGTTTAATAGAATTAAATATTAACGCATTAAATTATATATTAAATGTAATAATCGGTTAACGAAGTAATTAAAATATATTATATCTTATTACTTTTTTCTTTATAAATTATAATGACCTAAATCACGTTACATAATTCCCGATAAAAGGTTTATAATTATTATTAAAAGGCTTTATAAAATTAAATTTATTTTTAAAAGTCATTAATTTTCAGTTAAGGTTTAACGTATTATATAAACAAATTAAACCCATAAGTAAGCTAAACACTTTTTTTATTGTTTTAAGTATTTAACTTTAATTATTTATTTCTTAACAACTAGAACCTAAAACGGTTTACCGAAAAATGAAAATAAACCTGGCTGTTAAAGCTAAAAAAAGGACCCGAAACTTATTTATAAAAACCTTAAATTTATGTATAAGGTTTTATTTTCTACACTAAAAACGCGATATTACAGTAAATACGCCCAAACCGATATTACCCTTAATTCGTAAGAATTAACGTTAATCGAAGAAAAATCAATTATTAACCGTATTTTAAACTTAATTGTACGAACGTTTCCTGTTTACGGTTAATATATTAAAAATATACCGAATTTATTACTTATATAACGCGTCGCAAACCGCGTTAAAAATAATTACATAATTAACTTTATCAAATAATAACAAAAACTTTAAAGGCCTTTAAATTAGAAAATTAATTATTAATAACTATTGTATAAAAGGTTAAAAGCATTCCGTAATAATTCGAGCTTATTCGGGCTATTATAGCAAAATACGGTATAATAATAAAGAAATTTATAATTTTAACGAAATTAAATTTTAAATAAAACTTTTTATAATAACGGGCATAACAATTATTAATACCGAAAAACGTAAAAAAATTAAATAAATTTATTTAAAAAATAAAAAATAAGTTATAATTATTTAAAAAATTAATTTCTCAAATTAAATTTTATCGTTATTTATTATCATTACGCGGCGAAATTACTTTAAAATTTAATTCCGTAATAACTTAGCTTTAATAACCGGTTAAAAAATCGCATTAAATTATGATAATTAAATAACGAACGAACTAAATTTAAAATAAATCTAACATTTCCATTACTATATTCGAACGCGTACGAAAGAATCGAAAGATTTCCTTATATTTAACGGCTACGAAAACCACCATTCGATAAAATTCGGAAAATATTATATTAACTACGATATTATTATATTTTATATACCCGCGCATATTTCGTATAAGTTTTAACCTTTTAACGTGTTTTACTTTTCCTTTTTATAACGCGTTTATTCGTTATATATCGAAAGTTTAATATAATATTATTACATTTACATTATGAAAAAAACTTTCTTGCCGGTTTTTATAACGCGTTTAAAATTATTATAACGTCCGATAATATTACATCCGGATTTGCCGTAATTAGTTTCGTTTTATTTAATTTTAATACCGGTTTTTTTAAATTTGAAATTCCTTTAATTATATTTATGCCCATTATCTTCTCGATAAGTTCCGCCGGTTTTATTTCCCCGCCCGAAAAAGCTTTTAAAAATTTCCATAAAATAACAAAATAACAACGTTACTTATAAACAAAAATTAAAAATTACTAAAGTAACTTACCGATGAAAATCGTGAAATGGATTAATTCTTTAATTTAAAATTAATTAACATTTTAATATAAAATTACTTTTTTTAAACGAAAAACCGCCTAGTTACGTAAAACTAACCACATTTAATAAATATCAAGAAACAAAAAAAAACAAACGTTTCCAGAAAAAGAGGACTCTTATTATAAAAAGAAAATAAGCTGTTCTAGCGGAGAAAAGAAGGTGATAAAATAATACAACTTATAAGGGCTAAAAATAATCGTCGCAAAAAGGTTAAAACCAAAAACGAAAATATGACGTCTACGACAAGCCCGGACATAATACGCGTACTTATAATAAAGCTATAAATACCTTTAGTAAAAGGAAATTCCGAATAATTTTAATTAATACGATATATTATTATAAAGTTATTTAAATTTAATATTACGAAATGATAAAAAAATTGAGCTCGCTTATATGTCCAACTCGCTTATATATAACGTTATATGGAGTACAAAATTTTACCCGATTTATTACGACTAAAAAGCTTACAGTACGATAATTTCGTTGCATACAAAGAATTAACGGAATATAATTTTGTTATTATTTATAAAAAGGCTTCAGAAAACGGGGAAACTAACATTTTTAAGAAACGACTAAACCTTAAACAAATAATTAAAGTTAATTATATATTATTCAATATTTTTATAAAAATATAATTACGCCTCTAAGACATTGTAATAATACAAACAATACCTTTTAATATATATGAAAAAATTAAAATATATAACGGTAATTTACAAAAACAAATAAATAAGGTACGAATTTTAAAAAAGTATTAAAAAGATTTAATACATAATATATATTAACATTAATTATATGGATACCTAAGGATCCATAAAACCTTACAATGTTTTTAACGCGCATACCGTTTTGCTAGGATAAGAGATATAGTATAAAAAATGTTACGCCAGTATAACGTCTATACTAAAGCAAAAATACGACGATATAAGCTATACGGAAAACTATAACGTTTATTAGTCGTAAAGCGACCGTAAAGTTCCATTATAATAAATTTTATTACTAAACTTCCTTTATTAGAAAACTTAATTACGGGCATACATTATAATAACACCTTTGTAACCGTTAATCGATTTACAAAATTTTCTTATTTTTTACCTTATAATGAAAACATTAACGCCGAATAATCACGTACATTGTTTTAAAAGTATTTTTAACGTATATAGATTACCGCCCGAAATTATCTTAAATAAACAAAATTACGTTTACCTTTAAGTTTTAATAAAACTTAATAATATAAATCGGCCTAAATCATAAGTTATTTAATACATTTTAACCCTAAATAAACGGACAAATAAAACGATAAAATTAAACGTTCGAAATCTACTTACAATATTATATTAATTACAAATAAAATAACTAGGTTAAAAAGTTACTAATAACTAAGATAACTTATAATACCAACTACCATAAAGCCATTAAAACAACTCCATCTATAATTAATTTTGCTTTTACCTTAAAAGTTTACAAAAAAGTATAAGAAATAAACCCACTTAATATTAAAACCATTTTTATAATAAAATAATGTAAACAATTATATAATAAAAAACAGAACTCGAATTTATATATAATTAAATAAAAAAGACATTATAACCGAAAACGGAAAGAATTTACCTAATTATAAAAAGTATCTAAATAAAACGCGCAAGCTAAAAGCTCGACTTGAAATATGTCGGCCTATACAAAATTACCAAAAGAATCTCAAAAAATAACTATTAATTAAAGTTACTGCTTAAAATTAAACTTTACTTAATCTTCCATATATGCTTTACTTAACTTAATAACAAATACGATCAAAGTACACATTAAGTAAGATAATATAAAGGTAAAGAGAAAATAAATATACGAAATAAAAAATATTATTAATATATAAAACATTAACAGATTTACCTAGTATTTAATCAAATAAAAAAACTACCTAAATTCCGAAAGTATTTAAAAACCCTTAAAGAATCTTATAAACGCTTAATAACTATTAAAGAATTTTCACCGGTAGCGCCGGGTACGCCCTAATCTATAATCGACTAATCGGTAATATTAATATTACCCTAATCGGAAAGGTCTAAGGCTTATATAACCGCGTTTACGGGGGATTTTAATTATTATTACTTTTTTTTCCAAACGCTTATATTTTACCATAACCTCCAGATTAAGAATACCACGACGAATTATTTTAATAATACGTTTTTTTCATAATTTCTTTTAATTCCGCAAACGGGCCAAACAACTAAATAACTCGTTTAAATACTATTGCGCCCGAAGAAGTTCCTTTTCCGTAAAACGTTCCGCAAGCTCTAAACGATCCTCCTTCTTAAACAGTTTATAATATTTACTTTTAGAAAAACTAAAAACGTCGTAAAAACGAATAATAAAACTACAGTAAGCACATTTAAACGACCCTGAAAACATCTTACATTTTTTTTAGTTCAAAACGACAACGAAAATAAAAAAATATAACAAAACCAAATCTTTTAATTCGTTTAACAAACAAAACGGCGTTATAACGCTTTCGGAATTTAAGTTTCTATTTAACCACACGGTTAAACATCGTAAAAAAGGTTAAAAAAAGTTTACTTACTAAAAGAAGTAACAAACAGTTTCGATCTTTAAAGATAAAAATTCTAGAAAAAGAAAAATCGTGTTATAAGCCAACGGGCTCAGCTCAAACAAGTACAATCGGGCTCTTATCGTTCAAAATTCCAATCTTAACCAAATAACGTTACGTAACCTACTTACAGGGAAAACTAAACGTTTAACGAAAATACGTGTAAATAAGGTAAATAAATAAAAATATCGGAAGTAATAAAAAATATATACATTCGTTATTTCGTAATTAAATAACGATAATTAATAATATAATTTCGTTACTTAAGATATCTTTAATATTACGAAACGTAACTAAGCTATTATTATTACTTATTACCCAGTTTTCTACAGTATTCCTGCTATTATAAACCCGTACGTTTAGGTTTAATAATTGGTTAACTAACCTAGCCGTCACATATATAGAATTAGGTAAAAGATTTATAAGAGAGGGAGGGGTGGGGGGGGGGGGGGGGG
>QJNV01000292.1:4400-80504 GCA_004155935.1 Monosporascus sp. GIB2 | reverse complement strand
CCAATCTAACACAACTCCCCCCAGCGCCCCCCCCCCCCCCTTTAAACCAGAAGGCCGCCTGACCAATCGTTTGCAACTACACGACCGCTAGGTTACTTATCCATACCGGAATTTCTACGGCACCTCAAAGAACTAAAAAGACGTTAAGTGTCGCTCGTTCAGGTAGCGTAACGTCAATGAACAAAGGGAATCGAGTGCTCTTGAGTCTTTGGCTCTAATTTACAAGGGCTGAACTAGGGGTATCTTCCCCCATCTCACCCACTTCCTCACTAATGGGCACCCGTCATCACACGTCCTCTTTCTACAAGAAACCAAGATCCATCCACCACCTCGGCCCATGCAGGTATAGATAGACAGTCCCCCCCGGAACGGTCCCTAATCAACTATTTAGGAGACGAAGCTCTTGGTGAAGCTCTGCGTAACGTCCCGCAGTCTCGCCTCGAGGTCCTTGCTGAGCGCACCCTCCTTGTCAATTGTGGCAAGAAGATCCGACTCGTTGGTCCTCAGGTGGGCCAAAAAATCGGCCTCCCACTGCAGGATCTTTTCGACGGGGACGGAGTCGAGGTAACCGTTGACACCAGCGAAGATGAGGGGAACCATCTCGTTAACGGCCATGGGAGAGTACTGCTTCTGCTTCAGGAGCTCGGTCAACTGTAGATAATGCGATTAGTAATTTTGCATTCGAGCGGCATTTGATTCTGAGTACTTACGCGTTCACCACGGCTAAGAGTCTGCTTAGTGGCAGCGTCCAAATCGGAACCGAACTGGGCGAAGGCGGCCACCTCACGGTACTGGGCCAAGAAGAGCTTGAGCGAACCAGCGACTTGCTTCATGGCCTTGAGCTGGGCAGCAGAGCCAACACGGGACACGGAGAGACCGACATTGATGGCAGGTCGGACACCCTTGGAGAACAGCTCAGACTCCAAGAAGATCTGGCCGTCGGTGATGGAGATGACGTTGGTGGGAACGTAGGCAGACAGATCGCCGCCCTGCGTCTCGATAACGGGCAGGGCAGTCATGGAACCACCGCCGTGCTTGTCGTTGAGCTTGGCAGCACGCTCCAGCAGACGCGAGTGCAAGTAGAAGACGTCACCGGGGTAAGCCTCACGTCCAGGAGGACGACGCAGCAGAAGGGACATCTGGCGGTAGGCGACGGCCTGCTTGGACAGATCATCGTAGACGACGAGAGAGTGCTTGCCGTTGTCACGGAACCACTCGCCGATCGAGGCACCAGTGAAGGGAGCAATGTACTGAAGGGGAGCGGCCTCGGAGGCGGTAGCAGCAACGACGATGGAGTACTTCATGGCGTCGTTCTCCTCAAGGGTCTTGACGAGCTGGGCAACGGTCGATCGCTTCTGGCCGACGGCGACGTAGATGCAGTATAGCTTCTTGGTCTCGTCGTTGCTGTTGTTCCATCGCTTCTGGTTCAGGATGGCATCCAGGGCAACGGCAGTCTTTCCGGTTTGACGGTCACCAATGATCAACTCACGCTGGCCACGACCAATGGGCACCATGGCGTCGACAGACTTGAGGCCGGTCTGGACGGGCTGGTTGACGGATCGGCGGGGCAGGATACCGGGAGCCTTGAGCTGAGCTCGGCGCTTCTCCTTGGTATTGATGGGACCCTTGCCGTCGATGGGGTTACCGAGGGCATCAACGACACGGCCAAGCATCTCAGGGCCGACAGGGACATCGACCTAGAATAAACAGTCAGCGAAGCAGTCCTTTCTTAACATTACGGAATCCTCTTCCCCGGGACTCACAATTTCTCCAGTCCGCTTGACGGTCTCGCCCTCCTTGACAAGACGGTCAGAGCCGAAAAGCACAACGCCGACCTGGCCGGCCTCGAGGTTCATGCACATTCCCTTGACACCAGAAGCGAACCTGTCACGACACATTAGGCTCCTCTCTTATTTGATACTCTCAGTATAGTTCCACATACTCGACGAGTTCCTCGGCCTGGACGTTGGCCATACCATGCACACGGGCGATACCATCACTATACAACCGAAATTAGCGATTAAGACCAAGAGATTGCGCAGGTGTCGCAAGTTGAATGCTGGGGAGACGATGACGAGGTGTAGAAAGGCCCATGTGAATGGATGGAAGACATTGAAGGTCGTCGTAGCTTGCAAGAAAACCCCAAGACCCGGGCCCACATTGACCACATACCCAACAGACAGGACACGGCCCGTCTCGGCTAAGCTGGACTCCTCAGAAACACCACGGATTCTCTGCTCGAGGATAGAGGAGCCCTCGGTGGGAGAAGCCTTCGCATCGGCGGCATAAGATCGGGCGATGACGGTGGCGACGGGTGCGGTATTTCGTGTCTATACACAGAAAGGCAGTTAGCCGAGAGACCGAACTTGATAATGCAGCTAGCTCCCTCTCTTTCAATGCTCTCTTTTTTCCTTTTGGAGCTCTGCAAGCTATCAAAACAACCGTAAAAGCTTTTTATAGGCCCCCATTGAGTTTCATAACGGCCACAGCTGCCTATTGAGATAACCGCATGGGTGTTTTTGATGGGGCTAAGATCGGATCGGGTGGATGGAGGTCTGCAAAACTTACGGCAGCCACTCTACCGGACGCAGAGATTGCGCTCACAGCGCGCGTCGACTGTCTCAGAGCGTTCCGAAACATATTATTAGGTGTTGTATATGAGATCCTCTAGAAATAAAAGAGAATCAATTGCAAGTGTAGTTGCAATTGAAAGGGGAGGGGGGACTGGTGGTTGGTATCTAGTGAGGTAGACAGATTTGAAGGTTGACGAGGTGTTTTTTTGGTAATGGAGACATTTTCGAGGGAAGAGAGACGGGATTGAGAGGGCCGGCCGGCTGGCTGACTGGCTGGCAGGCTAGCCGTCCAGGTCGTTGCCAGCAGACGAGAGCCCTTTTGGAGTTTATTGACCAATCTAAATTTCGTTAGCCTCGAAAATCGGAAGGGAAAAACTACGTACTGTGTTAGTATGTACTTGTACCTAAAGCTCTGGGTGCAGACTTGAATCTGCCATCGGCCCCCTCCCCAGCCCTTCTTTGGCGCCCCCCCCCCCTCCTCCACTTCTTCCCTGTCGGTCGAACTAAACCCCGATAAGAAATACCTAGTTCGACCTAGGTATCTGCCGCCCAAACCCAACAAATAACCGGGAGGTCGTCTCCGCTACAGTGCCCTTTGCCCTCCGGCTTTTTCCTCGCAGCCCGTTCTTACTAAGCGGGTTTGCGGTCGAATCCTCCCCGGTTGATGCAGGTGCTCCATCCTACTCGAGCTATGAACAACGACTGGATAGGTAGCCGGCGCTTTTCTAGCAAACATTGAACACTTCAACATGTGCTTAGATGCACTTCGTCTAAAGCACAATTCATCAAAGATGTAGGAGTGCTAGTAGCCTCGTGGTAAGACATACGTACTGCATCTTCGCTTGTGCCTGCATCCCTACTGCCTTCTTTATGGTAAAGCTGATGCGCTCGTTATATTGTAGCATTTCCCCTATACGTGTCCTAGGGATTACGGTGATATTTGAAACTCACAGGTAGGATCGGTAGTGTATTGAAGAAACTAGAGTCTTCGCACCTGCCAGTACAATATCAAGCGTCATACGCGGATACCCATTGTAAACTTATTATAGTCAAATAGCTTGGCTGCTTCGGAAGTCGAGTAGCCCATAGAAGTGCATTCCGGTTCATTTATCCCTCCTAACGCATATTACTATGTACATACTGTGAGTGTCCGTCGTTGCAGTTCAGCTGATGAGACTCAAATAGGGGAAGAAAGGAAAAAGGGGGGTTCGCTCCGATGCCGTTCGGCCCAGTGGCACAACTTTTCCGTACCTGCGAATCCTTATCAGTGGCTGTAGTTGAACGTCCCAGCTTCGTGCCCATCTCCGTTAAGTTCGAGTCAAAAAAAAATTTTGGTGTCTGCTACTCTTTGCATAACGTGAGGAACCAAACGTGCGGTTTCAGCAGCGGGCTAACGTACCTAGGAATACTACGCATTCCTTCCAATACACCATTTAAAATAACGCGCTGCAGGGACGAGGAGTCGGAGCTCCTGTCCATCAACCCGTTACCTGAAGCCTAAACCAGGACCTGAGTAACTGTAGAGCAGTCAGAGGATGCCTGAAACTGTACCTACCTGGATACGAGATACTGATATCGTGCAACCCAGCTTCACCTAAGAGTGCGAATTTCGATATCTTTCCATCGCGATGAGGGCTTTATGTTCTATGGGGCTTACTAATGGAAGGAGGAATGAACTACTATTCTGAAATGCTGAACATCATGTCAGGGAAAAGGGTGAAGTACAGAGTGAAAGGCAGAAGAAGCAGCCTAGCAGGTGGTTCGTAGTATGGTTAGTGAATAGATGACCTTTAATGTCCGTCCCTCTCTAACTGTTCGGGGGCGAAGCCCCCTTATATATATACATGAACTAGAGCCGTACTGGTGGGGCACTGGGCCCTAGAAAGGGGGTCGCACCTTGGCACCTGACACATCACAGCCGGTCTCGAAAGGGGGAGCTTCATTTCGGTAGCTCCATATCACTCCAGCTCGAAAACAAAGCCTTGAAGTCGTTAATTTGCAGTATCTAAGTCACGACTCCACGATCCTAGTACTGAAGTAGTGACTTTCGTTCCCAATGCCCCGTGGATATCGCCTCAGTGCCAGTGAATATCGACGTGGGTGGTGTCACTCAAGAGAGGAGTATTGGAAGAAATATGGTGTAAACTCCAATTATGGCTCATGAGCTTCTAGGGATAAGGACGAATACAAAAGTGATACTAATGTGTGTTTACACACGGGCAGACCTTTTACAGGGAGCGATTCCGGACGAAGAAGCCCTCATTGGCATTCTTGACATGCTCGATATGACGAGCATCTCTCGGACAACATGCTGCGGCCCCCTCCCCCTCTAGAAAATTTATAAAGGAGGTCCCTGTTTATTCGAAATTGTGTACGACGAGGATCGAGGAGTTACAAATCACCCCGGAAGAAGGAAATTTACTTGCCCAGCGCAAAGCCGATAAAGAGTGGTTAATCTTGGGCTCTCCTGGTGCCTTCCAACATGAGACTAAGAGAAGACTGTTTCCGTATTTCGACAAATGTTATATGCTCCAAGCTAGAGCTATTTGTCGAGAGGTGTCTCTGGAAAGCGCATAGCGCCTTGGTATGTCAATAGAAACAAGAAGAAAGGAGAAAGAGAGGTGGGAAGAGTGGTAAAAGAGTGGTAACTCCTAGAACGCTTTGTGAGCCCAAAAAAAATCCAGAGTTCTGTTCTCAGGTACGATTCAATGCCGTTTAATTACGCTCAACTTCAATCTGAGTAGAATTACTTCGTCAGGCGGCCTCGATAAGTTTTCCTAGCGAAGGGAGACACGAATATAAAAAAAAAATATGATTGCAGCAGGCGTAGTTAGTACGACCTGTCTGAGAGAGGTCGCGTCGTTTCGAGGTCCTCACAACACCCCCTTGGCTTTGACAATAAAGCAACCGGATATTGTTTATGCTAACAGCCGCTCAATCCCTGCCCAAACATCCGTTACTTCTGAGGTTTTGAAAAATCATAGCCATTCCATCCTTGAACAGGATTGACAAAGTTCAGTAGGGACTTCGTCTGAATCGATGGTTGACAGGTTCCAAGTTCAAGGTGGATTTGGGTTGACTATAAACCCGGATTCGACATATGTCTGCGTCCACAAGGTTCTTATTGAACACATCTGTTTCCTTGCTAATGACAAACCTTTGGTAAGTCAAGGGCCAGCTTAAAGAACCTTTGGCAGTGAAACGCCCCATTATGGGTACCTGTCCCTGAGCCCAGCACCACCAATCAGGTAAGGATTGAAAAGAATAGGATGCGCACGTCGGTCTAAAAGAAGGCATGAAGTCCGTCCAAGTATATATTGAGGAGTTGGATCAGCCGTGAGTCCTGGTGGACTCCCATTCCCTTTGATGAAGGTCCCAAGAATGGTCAAAGGCCCCCGAAACCTTCTTGACGGATTATAGTCTTCAACAGACGTTGGTAGACATAACTTATGACATGGTGCCTTTGGGCATTAGCTGTGCGTGAACGGCCATTCATCATTACCTCACCGTCCAGATTGTCGAGGAGGGTTGGGTGGCGACGAACAGCTCGAAGCCGATGCATGGTTGTTCGGAATTGGCGGGTCCGACTGGAAAGCGGTCCGTCGGGATAGGAGCAGCAGGAAGTTTGAAACTCATGGCCTGGACTCGAAAAACACCTAGACTAAATGCAAGAAACAGGCCCAGTTGACGAACAGTAGAATCGAAACAAGCGCCGAGACGCCCATACTCTAACTACCTATAATAGGTGTTATGTACTTGAGCCTCCTCGTCCCCATTGCCTACAAGACGTGCTCGTATCAAGAGATCATACCTCTAGAAGGCTTATCGCTTTTAGAAAGATCTGTCACCAGAAAGCTACAGAACTCCAGGTCCCTAACACAGAGCAAGTGGTTCATATGACGTGACAGCCGTACTTGATTTCCGACTAATGGTGACGAGGCACCCAGGTGGTTGACACAAAAATTCGCGCGGTGGCCCAAATGAGCCAAAAGACTTCGCAGGCGATTCTGATGCCAAAACAAAATACATAAAAATTTGGAAAAATGACATCTACATGAAAGGAATAATTTGAAACAGGCTGGAAGTCCCCGGATACGCCTATCTGTTGAACCCAAGGAGTTATTATCAAAGGAGTTGTTGGACCGTTATTTGAAAGTGCGCGAACCTTTGTGTCAACTACCTGGCATCATCACTCATAACAATTATTGCAGAAACCACGGAGTGGCCAAAGCTTCAACTAGCATCATAACACGACCAATAAGAAAGCATTAAAACACCAATACTTCCAGTTTGAAATAGGAATGATGGGCTGCCAAGATCCCGTCAGCGGTGCCTGTGATTGTTTGGACAACAGAAATTCGTCGCTTTAAAAGAACTGCACGGAAGAGCGTGAATACAACTACAAAACAAGTTTCAAGCAACCTTCCAAGCAGCAATACGAACCGCCACTAAACCTCTGGTCGTAAGATATTCCAGAGCACCACCGAATCCTTCGAGGTGGGCGGTGCGACTCCGGTAGGGCTCGGCTCGTCTAGGTGTATTCCGCGTCCTTGGGGGTAAGGGGTAGCGCACCAATAGAAACAAAGTCTTCTATGCGCTTAGTCAATTTGGTCGATGAAAGTTGGGCTGAGCCACTTGCTGATCCACTGTGACAATGACTTGTCCGGGAAAAGAACTCTTGGACGTCGTCATTTTGTCACCATGAGCTGTCCGAGCCTCGTATGCGATCACTAACACTTGGCTAGGCATCCAATGGCCAGAATGTCCGGACAAAGGAGGACAGAGATATAAGAGAGGAGCGCTGTCCCCCCGTAGGAATCCACATTGCTTTTTAACTAGTTTCTTACCTAGAACTGGAAGTCAAGTCGAACAATTCTTCAACTAGAACAATCAAGCACGCCCACCATGTACTCCCAGGCTCTTCTCCTCCTCGCCGCTGGCACTGCTGCCGCCTATCGTCCTCACCAGCTCAACGGCGTTCGAAATCTCCAGCAGCCAGGTGTCCAAGCCCGCCAAACCAGCAGCATTGCCGACTGTACATCGTCCGCGTTTGCGATTATCAGCTCTGTTCCGACGCCCAACAGCGATTTGGCCAACTACTTCGAAACATTCGTAGCCACTGCCGACCTCGCGAACCCCACCGTTTTCTGCGAGATCACGTCAGCTCTTCCCACAAGTCTCAGCTCCGCGTACTTCTCTTATGATGAGGCCGCCAGCAGCTGGTATAGTGAACAAAGCTCCAATATTGTTGAGCTTGCCAGCAACTGCGCCGGTGAGGCTGTCGCCACGTCGGTGACCGAGATTATCTCCATCCTTGAATCATACACTGCGGGTGACTGCACGGGAACCCTGCCTCCTGAGGCTAGTGACCTGAGCACCATGATTGAGGGCGGTGCATTGAGCTCCCTTGTATTTCCGACTGCCGATGCGACGGTGACTGATGCCCCCGCATCGCCCACCAATACAGGAGATCAGACCGGATCCGAGCAGACCACGTCCACCACGTCAATTGAACAGGCTGCCGCTGCTAGACCCACTGGTGTAGTTGCGGGCGCAATTGCGGCCGCTGGGTTCATCGGTGCTGTCGCCATGATGTAACACGGTTTCGAGGGACATGCGATGTATGTAAAGGTAGCAGCTCTAGCACCGTCCTCTATTATACAATAGGGGCATAATTCGCTTTTACACCTGTATCGGTATGCCGCTAGTTGTCTATTCGAACGTCGAGGTCTCAGCCACATTGATGAGGTATGCATATGTGTAGGCCTTTACACTTCAACACACCCCAACGTGAACATCCACTTACTATCTAATTAATTCTCGAAATAAATACCTAGGTCTGAATGTGTCAGGGCCTCTTTGTCCTTACCGAGTCCTACCAAGGCCAAGATAGGGGGCAGCACCAAGTCAATTGTGGAGAAAACCCAAATGATGTTGAGTCTACAGTGCTGCTCATGTAATCACTTCATTAGAATTGCCCTTATTTCGAGCAAGCTGCTGTTTATGCACGATATTCCTGGTGCGTCATATGAGACCGGGTTTGCTGGCGCTTAGGAAGTTAAGGGGATAAAGCCCCCTACTATCGTGGCTTGATCATCATGTCCTATTCAACTAAACATATTCCTTCAAAATCACACCATCTCGATGCAGTTAGCCAGCTCACTTGCCTGGACCTATATATACATAACCAAAATGCACCCATTTAAACTTACCATCGAAGCCAATATCTCCTACTCGCGTAGTACAGCTGCCATAGAGCGGTCCTCAATTCTTGGCGCAGCTGCTTCGCGCTCTTCGGACCACCATTTTTGGGGTCTCTGAATGGATTTCCAGATATAGACGGATAAGCCAACTCCACCACATTTTCTACATAGTTGTCAAAGTCTTCTTGCTCGCAGTCCCTGCAGAGAGGAGGTACTTCGCCGCCTTCAGGAACAGTCATTGGCAGCTGGCATTCCCGGCCGAGGTGGACATTGTACCGTTGAAGGGGAATCAGGTGATGGCAATGTCTGTAGACGAGCTTAAATCGACAAATGGGACAGTTGGGGGTCCTACCGTTGCTCGTCCGCTCGTCTACCCATGAAGAGAGACAATGATAGCCAAAGAAGTGTCCGCAGGGACTCACAGTAAAGTCCTCTACACCGAACATATACTGTTCCCCACCGGGGCTAAACATGGAGACATGTTGGGGCATCTCGAGCTTGTAGTCGCTACATATACCGCAGTTTAAGTCAATCTTTAGAGGATTGGTTTGGCTGTCTAGCCCGCCCTCGGCGAGGAACGGTGCTATGTCGCTGAATAAGCTAACATGACGATCCGTCAGCACCACACATGGATGACTTACCAACGAAGGCTGTTGGAACGTGGGACTCGGCGTCGCCACAGCTGTAAGACCCGGGGGTGGCTCTGTGGGAGGTTGCTGATAGTGGTGTCGCTGGACTCCAGGGGGTAGTAGTAGTGAGCTTTTGCATCCGGGTTCTTCAGTTTGCTGGAACACGTCCCCTGTACTGTTACGCATCTCGGGAACGAACCAAGATGGAACAGCAAAAGGGACCTCAAGGTCCAGCTGGGGATATGTTTGCGCCATAACTGTATGCCCTGATGCTAGGTGCTCTTCAGCTTTCTGTGCGAATAAAAACACGAAAGGCCGGGAGAGCAAGTGTAGATAATAGACGAGCAGGCCATTGCAATCTTATACAAAGGTGCTGGATGCTGTGCCTCTTGCAGACCAAAAGATTGTGAAGGATCATTGCACGAACGAGTCAACCGTGCGATGTCCCTATTGCTAACAATGTCCTTGTTTTCTTCTGGCATTGTTATAAAACAAAGCACAGCTTCATACCCGCCGCGCCATACCATCACCCGTTCTCGACCTAGGCCCTTTGTCAGCCATATAAACGGTGCATGCCTATTATCAGCACATATAATGGCGCTGCGTTCGTCTCAGGACTTCCAGGAGATGAAGGGTAGAAGCGCAAAGTAGCACCCAGTGCACGGAGACGGTCGCTAAGATGGCCATAGAAGTGCCTACCATACGACATACCCCTCTTCAAGATATGTGCAGTATTGGTGCTATGTCGTCGAAAGCCACTTGCTGCGATGGTAACATTAGTCGTGCTACCCAGCCCTCACTAAGCCCAGAGATCTCAGAGGCATCCAGCCATGCCGACCGTAAAGGTCCTGATGAGAAGTTTCTATCAAGTGACCCTATCTGGGGAACCATGCTGGAGGACATACTCTATTTAGGGCTGGCTGTATGAGCAACTGTGGTACCACAGAGAGAGAAAAGTACACACATCAAAGAGCTATGCACTTCAAAATCATTTCTGGCTATTGGGACCTCGTGAAACATAATCATGCCGCCCCGGCGAGAATCTATGTAAGGCAGATCATGGCGAGAGCTTCGATATGTCTTGAGCTGATGGGATCTAAAACCGGATCGTCTTGAACCACCATTGTACCTTTCCGTATACACCACTTTCGCGGATATCCCGCACCACAAGCAGGGCCCCACGTCGCATTAGCGCTGAAGGGTATGAACGATCCTGCGATATAATAATGAATGTGCCATGTAATGCGTAACCACCGTAGTAAAATAAAATAAAATAAAATGAACAAAGGCCAAACGGAACAGAACTCCATGCTATGCCGTGTGACGAACTATCCAGACGTCGCTGAGGAGGGGCCTTTGGCACCGGGGCCACTTATGCCCGATCTTTTCTTGATTTCCTCCTCGAAAGCCTTCCGTCCCTCGACAGGTGCAGGCCTCGCGCCTGCGACCTTTAACCACTCACCGTTGAAGGCGTTAACGAGCCAATTGTTCAGTTCTTCGCGCCGTTAGTACAATATCATTCAAACCCGTCACGTGCTAGATGCATAAGACGGACTCACTATCGTAGACAATACGGTTCGCGTTGTGGAAATATATACCGTGATTGCTGTCCGGAAACATGTGTAAGTCGTAGTTTTCGACGCCAGCCAGATCCAGTTTATCCAGTAGGGTCAGTGTATTCTGCATGTGCACGTTGTCATCGGCAACGCCGTGCATGATGAGGAAGCGCACGTTCTCGCCCAGTGCCGTGGCGTTACTGATGGCCGTACCCTCATAACCGTCGGGGTTCTCCTGCGGCGTCAGCATGTAACGCTCGGTGTAGATGCTGTCGTAGAAGCGCCAGTCGGTGACAGGGGCGACGGCCATGCCGTACTTGAAGGTCTGCCCGGCGTCGTGCTCGAGCGTCTTGAGCGTCTGGAAACCTCCGTACGACCACCCCCAGATAGCGAGGCGCGACTCGTCGGTATATGGTTTGTTGGCCCAGATCTTGGCAGCGGCGATCTGGTCATGAGCCTCCCACTTCCCGAGGTGCTTGCGCACAATCACGCGGGCCTTGCGCCCGATGAAGCCTGTGCCCCGACCGTCAACGGTGACGACGATATACCCGAGATTAGACGCTATGTAGGACTGGAAGTCGACAGCAAACTTCTTGTCAACAGATTGGGATCCGGGACCCGAGTATTGTTGGAATAGAACAGGATACCTTTTCTTGGGATCAAAGTGAGGGGGACGACGCTCCTTGAAATTTAGCTCGAAACCGTCAATAGTGATTTGACCGTAGTTGAGCAAAGGTAGCTCATGCTTTTTTGCCTTCTCCGCCAGGTCTTTGTTCTCCTCAATGACGTATTCGTATGACTCCGGGTTGCTAGGGGTACTGATGACCTTTTGCCAAGGGATGTTCGGCCCGAGGTACGAGACAAGCGCGTACCCGGCCTTGCTGGAGAAAGATGCCCTATAATAACCTTCCTTCTTGGTGTCCGTGACCGGCTGAAGGTCTGATCCATCCAACTTGACGCTGTAGACATGTCTTTGAATGGAGGATTCCTTGGTCGAAACGAAGTAAATGAGGTTGTTCTTCAGGTCCACGGCAGATGGTGCGGCCACAACCTCCCACTTGCCTGAGGTGAGCATGATGGGCTCGGCGGCGTCCATAGGACTAAAATACGCCAGGTGATCTCTATCATCATGAATGACGGTGTCGATATAGCCGTCTTCGGGCCTGCCGTTCTCGGGGTCTGCGGGGATGTAGGTCGTGTCATGCGATATCTCAAACCAGCCGCCGTCAATCTTGTTAACATCGACGGTTCTTACGGTTTTGCCGGTTCGAGCAGCCACATCCACGAGAACAACGCGCATGACGTCGCTAACACGGTTTGTCTCCTTGATAAGCACCCTGTTGCCAGCCCACATGACGTCTGTGACGAGGAGGTCATCTGGTTTAAACTCGCCTTCTACATCGACAGAGAAGACGTCGCCTCGAGCTAAGTCGTAGAACAGCAGGTCCACGAACGGATTCGGAGAACCAGCTTTTGGGTACTTGAGTTGCTGGACTTCTGGATATGCTTCCTGTCCTGGAGGAGGCTCTTCGCCACTCGGTCTATCGATGAAGAACTGAATGGGATATTCGGGGACTAACGTCTCGTTGGTCCGTAAGAAAGCTAGATAATCCCCGTTTCCTGACCACCACGTCGCGCTACTGTCCCCGAAGACCTCCTCTTCATATACCCAGTCAGGAATACCGTAGAAGTACTCGGGCCCACCGTCTTTGGTTATCTGCACGACCTTGGTGCTTTCGAGGTGTCGGATGTAAAGGTTGTTGTTGCTCGTGAAAACAATCGCATTGCTCTTTGGGCTCCACCGCGCAGACTGTACCTTAAGATTCGAGTCGCCCGGGTCCAGAGGCTCGGCGCTCTGCGTTTCGACATCGAATATCCAATACACACCCGTAAATGAGTGCCGCCAGACGGCTTTGGTGTTCGTTGCGATGAGCACCTTCTTCAGATCGGGACTGGGCCACAACTTCTCAGGCGATAGTTGTCGGTCGCCAGAGCTGAACTGCCGACTGCGCATCAACGTCTGAGAAGCCATGACTCGGTCGCTGCCAGTGACATGCTCTTGATTGAGACTGCGGACATCCTCTACCACCAAGTAATCTTTCCCAGCAGCGCCCCTTTCCAACAGTAGCCCATCTTCTCCGTTTGCTCCCTCGATCCAACTGATCTCGTGACTATTCGCATACCAGTAGCCGTCGTGGATTTGATCAATTGTAATCTTCTTGCCGGATCTGAGCGATGCAGTTGCTTCCGGGTCATGTTCCTGTTTCTGTGATGAATGGTTTGAAGACAGGTACATAAGCAGGCCAGCGCCCCATGATGCGACGATTAAAGCTCCAAGGATGAGAATTATCCGTTTGAGTTTCTTGTCCATTTCTATGATTCTGCCACCAGGAGTGGAAGCCAAGAATGCTTCACGCTCATCATGGGAGCCGTGATTCAGGGGATCCTCATCATTAAAGTCGGATAAGTTGCCGCCGAGCTTTTCCCTTTCGCCGAGTCGTTCGAATACGAGGCTAGTAGTCGACACAGAAGAAAGAGAGTCGCTAGATGATCTCGGAGAAGCTGTAACTAGTTAGCTGTCGGTCCAACCATTCGGTGAGCCGACTGGGGATGCTGCTCCATACCCATCTTTCACTGTTCACCAGCTACTTGTTCATCGTCCAGTGTGACAACCACCGCAGAATCCGCCGTTCATGAATTTGTCGACCAGCAGATTAGAACTTTGTACTAAATGATATTGCAGCTATTACCTGACCTTGATACCATTGTGAACATTAGAGAAAGAATGACCAACTTCACCGCGATATAAGCCAAACATATGCGGTTGATGTTACGCATGGACGTGTAAGGGGAAGGCTCATTATCGATAAGTTGTCCTTATCTCTTTGTAGCGTGGAGGCGCTATGGCTGTGCTATCTGCAAGTCCGATAAGATACCGGTAAGTCACAGATATGTACCAACTGTAGGTAAGTACGTTGATGTACACAATGACAGCATCTCCACCAGACAATCCCTACAATTACCTGTATTACAGTTACAAGCTTAACTCCTTATTTTCGTGGCGGATCTAGCCGGGCGATTGGCCAGGGGCATAGTCCCCTGGGGCTTTCCCAGCTTCTCCCCACATTTTCTTTCCACTATTCTTGTCCACATTCATTCAGCTTCCTCCACCTGAAAGGCGAGAATTCCGCTGTCTACGAAGTACTTATGCTATCAGGCAAAATATTCCGCACCAAGTCAGGTACCAGTGGGCCGCGCTAGTAGTCATCTTATACAAATTCAGTATAGCTGATACCGGGGTCGCCAGAGTGGTACTTCTTAACCAATGTACAGCAGATTGGTAACCTGTAAGGTTTCAATTGCTGCTAATCGTTTGTAAATAAATAAAATCATCATAATAACCAAGTATTTAAAACAAACTGTTCTTTTAAGTGATAATAACGGATAAGGGAAGTAGTGATATTTGCCCGATATGGGAAAGTATGGTGGGACCAGTAAGGGCGATGACCTAACGTTAACTAGATGCGAAAAATTACCCATAACACCATAGTACGAAGTATGTTAAAGCAGTGCCCATTTCTGTTTACTGCGCAGTATTACGAGAATTCATGCTCCCATGCTTCCATAGGCGGCTGGATTACACGGGGAAACCTCTGCCAAGGCAGGGCAAGGGGTAAGAACTTATCTTACCATTAAAGCCAGGTCCCCTCAGCCCGTGATGCTGAGGCACGCGACGCACACCCCACTCGTACCAAACATACAGACAGATACTGGTACCAGCAGGTATTCACGAATACTGTGTTCTGGAGTCCCGCAGTGGTATCCCGCAACCCATAATGCTGGCATGGCACGCCTGCACTTAGTATGACGGGTAAGTTAAACTCCTAGTAGGTATTCGCGCTTACTTGTTCGATACATATGTGCAAACTGAATGTACTCCAAGACAGTCTGCACGGATATCAGTACGGTATCGCCCCTAGTACGCCCCATGGGTACTTGGCAGGGCAGTTTTATTTCGGCCTCTTGCTGCGTATAGTTAAAGCTAGAACCAGTGTAAGGGTGGTCCTCGGTAAATTCGCGATTATCCAAGCGGTGCGTTCCCGCAGCTTTAATTTAGGGGGGAAAGAAAACCTCTTCAGGAGGGATCACCCTTGACTGAGGACTTGGCAGGTAGCAGTACTCCCCCATTCGCCAATAGGGGCGCGCTTATGCGCGGGCTACGCTTATTAGCCTTGTTGCCCGCCGCAGTAATCGGATCGGTCTTGAACGAAGTGAGCAAGGGGGGATGAATAAGGATTGAAACTCCTGCCTGGGCCCTACCACGTAGGCTAGGAACCACTATCGTATGTGAATACTGCAATTTTTCGCGTGCCTATTCAGGCCCTTTCGAGCCCATTGCCACGCCAAAAGCCCCAGTCGGCTCGAGTGTGACCTCTCAGTGGTTCACATGCAGTGTAACACACGGCGCTGTCCTGATATTATGGCAATTGTGGTTAATATGCATTGCGACCTGCAGGCCTCGTGTTGCTGCTGGCCAAGCAATTCGTGCGTTTGCCGACGAGTCCTTGTCGGAAGTCCATCGTTTCCTTTACTCCATGGCTCGGCTGCCGAGCCTCGTATTCAATCCCAGCGGCCTGCTTTCTCCCATCAGGCAGTTACTGTGGGCAGTGATGGTCATACAGCCAGACAGCTCTTCTCCCCCTTTCGCATACAAAGTATAATGCTTTTATAGTCCGTTCACACCCCCGCTAGGTGTTTCCCATATGTGTTCGGGCGTCTTTCGGTAGTTGTGCTCGCTGCCGTGTCTCTCACTTTACCATTGATGTAGTGAGTTGCTAGGTTATTCTACACTCGTTTCCGTACTGCCTACGCTACCTCTTTGGCGAGATGGTCTCATCTATTATCATTCCCGTCCTCACGGCCGCTCTCTTTGGAGAAGCCGTAAGAGCGGCGTGTTCTTCTAATCTCGTAATTGATAATTTCTCACGGTGGTCTAACAACACGAACAGTCTGGGTTCTTGGACGAGCGGTACGGCGCCAGAGTGCTTGTTCACTGAGTCGCATCGATTGCTGACAACGGCCTGCTGCTAGATGATGGGTCGATGACTTCGATCTCTGCGTCTGGGAACGCGCTTCGGTTCACTCCCAAGGCGAACTCCTATTTCTACGAGACGTTTCCTTGCACAGCTGCGTCTTCACAAGGATATAGTGGTATATCCTTCTCGATCAAAGGTCCCGCTGGTGCATCGGCTGTGCTAGAAATCCAGACCAAATCATCTTGCGCGGCCGAGACATACAGTAGCTTTTGGACCGAGGTCAGCGGCTTGACCGGATCGCAGCAGACAATCACCCTGTCGTTCGACACATGGGCTGGCGCGAACCCAGATGCCGTCACCGCCTTGGTTTGGTCCACGTTCTCCAAGACTAATTCGGAATGGCAACTTGGTCAAATCCAATTCGTGTGCTCTGGTCCTAGTAACCCGCCTAGTGAGGCTTGACTATCTGCCGTTCTTCTCAGGCTAGGACTAACTTCGCTATAGATCCTACACCTACAACGGCCACTACCTCTCGTCCATCGCAGCCTACTGGCAAATGTTCAAATTTGGTTATCGATGACTGGGCGTCCCAGTCTCGGCTTACCTTCTTGTATTACAACGCGATGATCCGACCCACCAGCGATGATGGCACCATGCAGTCCATCGTCGTGCATGATAACAACAGAGTGACGTTGACTCCAACCAACAGGGACTCTTACTTCTATACCAAGACTACATGCGTTAATGCCGAGAACATGTACGGTGGTCTCTCGCTGCGCATCAAGGCTGCGCGTGGTACCACCTTCAACATCCAACTGAGCTCTCCTGCAAGATGCGGAGATGAGGAGGAAACTTCTTTCGCCACCCAGACTACGAGCGAGCTCGGTTGGACGTTTGACGGAACTGAAAAGCTCTATAGCATCCCTTTCTCCAAATTTCCCGGAGTAGATCTCACTAAGGTCCAGACAGTATTCCTCTCCGGATTCACTCGTGCAGTGACTTTCGGACCCCTGGCTTTCTACTGCGGCCAGACGCCATCCGAGTATGAGGTTCCAGCCACCACGGCTCCTCCGGGACCAACTTCCACAGTTCCGGCTCCTTCTGGCACTGCTACTCCTCTCGTGATCGATCAGTTTGGCAGCAACGCTGTGAATGCTCTTGGTTTCTGGCACGGCGGCGATGAGGGCATGAGTCTAACATGGGGTCGTAACCAGTTGACAATCAAGTCGGATGATCCGGACTACTCTTTTTACACCCAAGTTTCAGAGAGCTGTAGGGATCTGAGGAACTTCGATGGCTCTTATCTCCATATTCAGTACAGCGGAAGCAACAAGTTCACTGTAGCGTTGCAGCAGCACAACTCCCAATGCAATGAGAAAATTGCTCCGTACCCCGAAACTTGGGATTCGATCGAGGCAGCCCGTTACTCCTCTGCTACGGACATCTACATTCCCATCTCGCACTTCAACATCGACCGCAGCCGCGTGATTGGCTTTGCTCTAAAAGGGTTCTACACGACGGACAGCGTCGTGCTGAAGAAGATCGAGATTGTCCGCTCCATTCCTGCCGGCTTCAAGATTCCTAGTAAGCTCCCTACGGGAAACCTCGTCTTCGCTTGCAAGCGGCCCAACTCATTTGCCTTCGCTATCGACGATGGCGACCCGATCTACGCGCAGGAGGTCATGAACATCGTCAAGAAAGAAGGCATCAAGGTGACGTTCTTCACAGTGGGTGCTCCCCTCGAGGATCCCAGCACCAACCTGACGAATGTGTACAACGAGATGCTGGCGCAGGGTCACCAGATCGCCATGCACACTTACACGCACCCCAAGATGGAAGGCCTGCCCAGCTACGAGGCAATCGACTGGGAATACAACAAGGACATCGACGCCGTTTCCAAAGCATTCAACGGCATGCACACACCGTACTTCCGGCCTCCGTTCGGTAACGAAGGCGCCCGGATGCGGCAACGCCTCGCCATCACCCTGAAAACCGATGAGCCCTACATTGTCAACTGGAGCGTCGACGTTGAGGACTGGCTCTGGGCCCAGAGCGAAACTCCCGAGAAGCAGCTCGACGCCTTCAAGCGCGACGTCGCCAAGGGCGGTAACCTCGTAGTCATGCACTACCTCTACGCTTCGACCGTCGGCTACCTGCAAGAGTTCATTCAGATCGCCAAGGCCACCGGCAAGCAATTGATGCGTGTTGACCAGTGCATGATGGACCCCAACGCTCCTCCGTTGTAAATAACAGCTCAGTCCGTGTTCTTGAGGCGCTATGGGGTGAGGGTGGATACAGTTGAGGGGTTAGGATGGGATTAGGCTTGGAAAAGTTTTGGAGTAATGTATCAAGGATAAAACAATTGAATATTGTTCATATCGACGTGTACTAGAGCGTCTAACCTCTGAAAGAGCCAAAGTCATCTTGTCAAGGACCGAACAAGAAGCTCACATTTTCAGGTGTGTGGTCTCCGCGGCCAAAGACTGCGAACGTTACGTATCTAAGAGGTGGTCCCCCTGACGCTACTCATCCTAATTGCGGCGGCGGCCGGGTATCAGGATCGACCTTCTCCACGACTGCGGCAGTCCCGTAGGCACAACACTGCGCAAAGCCGCCCATGTCGCCGGACTCAAACCGGAGGCAGATAACTGCGTTTCCGCCGCGCTGCTTCGTCTCCGTTACGACGCGGCCTATCGCGTCGTTGCGGGCCGAATAGAGCTATTTGTCTCGCGTGGTTAACATGATACGCCTAACACACTGCAACGAAGCTTGAATGTGTACATACCATAGATGTGAACCACCGAAGCTCACCGCCCGCAACGCTCTTCAGCACCATCGCCATGGCCGCTGCCCAGTTCCGCGACCGCACCGTCAGCCCGTACACGGTGCCGAGCACGCGCACTACCTTGTACCCCGGCAGGTCGAACATGGTGGTCGTAATCACGCCTTCGGTTTCCGTGTAACAATGCAAGTCCGAGAGTTGCGGCGGGACGTAGGACGGCTCGGCGTGTTGGTGAGAGCTCGTTGGTGTCATTGCGGACGGTAGCGCTGAAATGATGCTATATAGGCTCTAAGCACCAACGTCGGCTGAGGTCTGAGTTTGAATCGGAATGAAAGTTGCGGTACTATGCAACGTCACTTAGTGTCGTAGGGTATCACTTCACCGGTGCCTGCCACTGGTAGCTGGAATGAGTCGAATGACGGGTGAAGTAAATACTGAGAAAGTGGTTCAGCAATATGCCTCGAAGCAGCATCACTGCCATGTTTTATACACAGATTCTCCAGTATAATCTGAAGCCTGCATATCACTTCACATCCAAGAGTGACTCATTGCGGCGCCGTGTCTGACAGACATCCTCCAAGAGGAATGCCTTGAATATCTCAAGACATTTTCTGATTCGTGAATCGGATCACTACATAAATGACTCGTATTTCGTATTTCGGTTGCGCATCGCTTTGCCCAAAGCCAAGCATGCGGCTGAAGTGGCTGTGTGATTGCCATAAGATATCAGCCGCAATACAGGAACAACCGCTTGTGCTGGGCAATAGAGGCCAAACGCCGCTAGCCTTATCCTGGTTTCGCGGGCTCCGATTGTCTTAAAAGTTTAAAAAGACCTACGTTATCTTTTCATTGTGGCCTCGGCTTAATAGCAGGGTCCTATTCTAGTTTCAAGGCAATGCAGTTATCGAGAAATATGGTATTCTTGTCGCCTTCCATGAGATAGGGAGACTCTTTTAGCCAGACAATATCCCAGTTGCCAGTCATACCATACCTCCTTTTATCAAGCGCAAGGAGAGTGCCCATTTTTGTCGTCTTGGCGAAAGACAGCAAGAAAACGCCACGGGCAGTGAAGCACGTCCAGGGAACTGCCACCGTGAACTGGAACCCAATAAGAACTAACGTTAATAGTATCCTGCCATGATAGGGTGGGCCTCACAACTGTTGGCACCATTCAAATTCGATAAACATGGTGCCAATTACCAACAGCTGGGTATCATAGCATTACTTGTACAAACGCAAAAATAATATTGCTCTGTAGAAATAAATAAAGGTGTCATTAAGTATATCAGCTTTCACGTTGTACTAGTTTTTCTGTAAATGCTGTATGCTGTGTTAAAAGAACTTAGAATACATTATTAATCTTAAAGTCCATCTAGCGGGATATGCAGGAGAGACCTCCTATATACTAGTTAGTATACCGCACTGGCAAAGCACCACCTACCTTGTGCCTTGACAGCAGTCCATTCGTCTATAGTCAAGACTCAAAGATACGATTCTGTTAGGAGTCGAACTAGCCAATATTTCCAGGGTTCATGAGTAACACGTTACTTCTTAATCATGCTCCATATTCCTCGATATGGATAATCGTTGAAAACAACTGCAGAAATCAATAAGACCTGGTCACTATATAGAGACAACCCTAGGACGCGTACACAATACCGCAGCAAGACTGTGTTTCAAGTGCGAAGATTGGCCGTCAGGTTCCCTCGGTGGAGGGCAAGTATCCTGTTATTTGAGCTCCGGGATTAGTGTTTGAGAATCCACGGTCAGATGCCGCCCGGCGCCGGAATAGCATATAGGCCATGAAAGGGCCATTATGAGTCCCTTTTGCATTTCCCCCTTGACTAGTATTCTCAGGCGTCTCGCCCTCCTCCCCTGCAGGAACATACGTCCCTACGAAAGCTCGCGTCTCTTCCTTTACTAGAATCTAATAAGCATCTTGCGGTACACCATTAGATAAAGCTCGACATAGGTACGGCTGACGCGGCAGTCGTTGGAGGATTCAATGGATGGCCAAGGTTTATCGCCTCCTTACCATTGGACAGAACCGACAATCTATGAACCAAAAAGGAAGTTGGTTATGCGTTAACTGCCTGTAGGCATGCGGTCAGTCAGACATTGTCTGGCTCGAGGGATGATTAACTTGGGCTACGGAGAAATGGGATTTCACGAGAGAGGGGCAATAACTGCATACGGAGCTGGTGGCTAAGCCGGGTGTGTGGTTTTGATGCTCATACGACTACGTACACACCATGGTCTGGGATGGTCGAAACCCGTAGTCATTATCTAGGCGTTACTCCTATTCGGTGATCACGGATAACTTCCCTGTCCTGTGCACGTATGTGCGTTTACATTGAGAGCAAAGCATACAACTATAGACTACCAATATTAAAAATCCCTCCTTCTCCACGGAGTGCATGTTGTAGAAAGAAAAAGAAACAGTCGGGGAATCTTCCACAGTACAACATTCTCGCTTAAGCAGCATACTATATGTATGTCCGAAATGTGTAGGTAGGTAGCTTGTGTTGGTCCAACGCTACCAAATAGTCCATCGGCAGCGGTAGAACCCAAGTTCGATACGAGCGACACCTCCAGTTACGGGCTCGCAGCTTTCCAACAGCTGAGTCGCACAATTGCGTGGAATGCCCAATGCTCATGGTCTTGTATTGACAAAGTCCATCCGGTGACTCAAGCATAGTGTAGCTTCCTCCACTGAAATAACCAAGCTCAACGTGGCAGCTTTCGAAACGATCATTAGCGGTTGCCGCAGGAATATCTATGAAATTACGATACTCTAGTACCAAGCAACGTATCGGCTTGTGTTAATGGTCTTGTATTCGGCGGCCCATAGCTGCTCCGGCCGGAGCGCCTGAGTCATATTCTCATCGCTATAGTATTTGCGGTCCTCAAAGACCGGCAGGGACTGGATCAGTCGTACGAAGACAAATTCCGGTGGCATCCAGCCATAAAACATGAGCTCCATGACGCATCCCTGGGCCCTCGCTATGTTGGATCATCCGCAGTAATTCCATTCCTCAGTCTCTATTTCGGCGGCTGTCTTTGAGGTTGAAAGGGCACCATAGACGGAGAACACGATGGCGCAACCCGAGTGGTTGGAATGCAACCTAGACCGAAAAACAAACCGCTCCAGAATGACCACGCCGGTCTCGTGGGTCGCACGTTCATATCAGAACTGCTACAGAGCAGCTTGTACTCTACATTGCTTCCCACGGCAACGTAGACGGGGATAATAAAATGAGAATGAGAACCAAGAAGCAGATGCACCCAAAGAATCAGAGTCGATATATCAATTATCTTCAAACCGAAAGTAGAGGTAAGAGCAAGAGTGCTTGTAATGTGACTATCGCATCGTGCACCTTTTGTCGCCGGGGGTGAAGCAGAAACTTCCGTTATTAAGGAGGTTATCACAACTGCTAATGCATGCCAGACTCACCTAGCTTGGTGGGTGTTCACGGACCCTGAACTGGCGGGTTACACAGGCCTAGATCACAGCATCTCCTTATCTGCTATATTCGTCTAAGAATCCCTCACTTAGGTAATGTCATTTTGCTCAGTACCCTTGTGTACTCACGGACCCTTCCAGCGCTCCATAGAACGAACCGGGAACCTTTAAGTTCGGTCAAGATTGTGTAGGGAGCAACTTCGACGATGAGAGCCCCTTCAAAACGACTTACCGAGGAGCTCCTGCCTAAGGAGCACCTATCTGACCTCACGACATCGCTGCCCCCATGGTATAATGTGTCTAAAAGATGTACAAAGTTACTGAGAGAAGACGGAGTTCCTCCAGGAGTGATTGCCTTCCCTCAGCATTAGAAACCTCGCTACACTCATAGTTGTGGTCTCGTTGCTGGCTACTCGACAACAAAAGTACACCATGCGTTAACTGACCCCAAGTGGGCGTTACCCCCAGCCTAGCGCACCTCGCACAGAAGCCTATGCCACAACTACTCAAAGTAACTTTCTATCCCGACGACAGCCTTTTCCGAAAGCCCGACTTGGTTGAGGCTGGCGAAATTTGGGCCGACTACACACCAGCCGGTGAGCTCCCTATCATACTTGATACCCAGGCCGCGGCGCCCAGTCCCGACTTTGCACATTACAGACTCCGTCTACATCATGATACTCAAAGAAGAGGCCTCACTGGCCGACATTGATCCCTCCCGGTACGCTTACGCCGACTGATCTGACCTCCGTATGATGGGCTACCCCGTCCTGCCGGAGGCCATCCATGAGATGCACTGCGTAAACTTGCTGCGGCAGGACCTGTGCTACAACAAGGAGCACTCGAGTATAACCTGCAGGCCGCCTTTCTGCGCCCCTCCCGATATGTAGAGCTATGATATCCTGCACATCGGTATGTCATTCTACAAGCTCGCAGCTTTCCAGAGCCGCTGACGTTGAGCGTCTCCAGGCCATTGCCTCGAGATAATTCGGCGGCGGGTGGCTTGCTCAGCTGACCTAGGTTTCGGTACGTGACTTCAAAGCACCTTATTCATATGGTAGATGACTAACTCGAAACGCAGTGCTTTTAATATGGCAACGCCATGGTGGCAAGCTGAGGGAGAGAATGTGCGCGCGCAATCCATGTAATGACTGCGAGGCCATAAAATCGTTCGTGGTGGAGAACGCGGTTCGGTGGCCTTCGCTAGGAACGCTAGAGTCTGAACCCACCAAATTATGCGTTCATTCTGCCAGACTACGAATAAGGTATAATCAGTCTGACGTATTAACCTGTAAGGGTTGGTCAATTTTGGCACAATTTAGATGCAAATGACTAGCAATCGCTTTCCTGTTCCTGCTTTAACACTGAGATAAATATATACTTGGACATGACATGGGGCACGCGACATCGAGAGTGACTATCTCAGAACAATCTCACTTCAATGGGCCAAGTATTTCCACAAAGAGGCGCACTTGAGCGTAAGGCGCCTGTTTGGAAAGGAACCATGAGGGTAGGCTGTTGTAGAATGAAGGCAAACTAAGATTCTATGTACAAGTCGATGACCCCTCGATACGCCGTGAGATATTAGTTGGAGCAACGCGGGAAGGCAGCTGGCTGTGGAAACCTTCATTCGTCTGCCTGACTATTGGTGAGCACGGCAGTTGCGGTCCTAATGAACGCATCGTACACATTAGCATAAGAGCCGCCCTTTTTCACATTTCATGATGATTCGGTTGCTTTAATCCCGCAAACTGAAGCCACTGTTGGTCCTTTGCTTTATCTGCAGTGCAAGGGAAACCCAGAGTTACACTATAACTGGTTATGAGACCCTGACATCACACACTGAAGCATTTACAACTGAAGGAGGATAAATGATCAGGTTGACCCCTCCAAGGTCCTAGCTAAAGCAACAGGGTAATGATGCCTCTTTAAACACATGCAATACAGCTGTAGCTGTGAGAAAGCGATACCGAAGGTGTTTGAGACTAGTCCCTTACAGGGCTGATGAAATTAATCCAAAACCCAGCTATTGTTCAGCTACTGACCCCTAGTTTTCACACTAGTGCAATGTGAGAGCTCTGAGTGATAATGGCCATCCAAGTCAAAGGGAATCACCTAGCTACCATAGACAGGGCCACCATGACCACATATTGCGAACTTGCGTGCTCCTCACAGTTGCATCTGATCTTGGTTCTAGCATGCTTGTTCTACCCCTGTACCGATACACTTCGGTTCTTGAACCTCTTCGGCGAACTACGAGTTCGTCTTGCTACATTGTACACGAACTAGAAGCTTTACAGGATAGTCGAGTCAAGCATATAGGGTAGTGTTTTCATCTCACAGAACAGATAGCACTCAAGGTACTAATTACACTCGTCCCACTCCTGCAACTGCAGCAGCTCAACATCCGAGACCAATCTACCACTCTACCCATGCAGGTCCTTGAGGAGAAGGGGCGGTGTTTCCTCCTCTGCCCACCCGGATTGAAGCCACGGAATATGCCTCCTAGTATATCCAAGTAGCGGATCGCGATTCGGCGGCTTAGAAGATGAATCGTTTCTTACCGGAAAGTGCTTGTTCGGGGATGGTGGCCTGGCGTCGGGATTCAAACCCTTCCCATGAGGATTTGGTCGAGCATTTGAGGAAGTCGTTGTTGAGTGAACCTTACTCTGCACAAAGCGATCTGAAGAGGAAACGGCCGAACGCTTAGGATTTCTGCGGGCTCCTTGGATTCGTCTAAATATATTTGTTGCATCAGACTGGGGACGAGCTGCTGCTACTAGAAGTCGTATCTTCTGAGCTAGACATTTGTACTGGGGATATGAAGTGCCTCGTGGTAACCGTTATGGGAGGATAAGGAGACGACAAAGTGTCCTGCAATCTTATACATCTTCTCAGGATGCAAGTTTGTTCACTATGGGATCTGAGTCATACCATGACATCTGTCATATCTCGTCATGACATTGTATACATGATCCCATAACTCCTGTGCTGTATAAAATCTTGTGAGGAAATAAAAGGATTAACTAGCCGCAGGAAGTTAGGGGCTCGGAGCAGCCTGCGAACCATATTAATTCTAGCGGTCGGCTTTGAACCGGGCATATTGCCGTTCAATACGTGGACGCGTCACTCAAATTTCCAAATCCGGGCTATCCGGCTATTCCACAAGTGTAACCTCCGCGTTCCCCCAAATCTACCAGGGATGAAAACATATTCCCAGATCCTTGCCAAGCTTCCTGTTGTCTCTTTCAAACTGCGGCGATCATTTCCTATCTTTTCTGTCTCCCTGTTTTCCATGGCTATAAATTCGAACCTCGACAGCCCACCGCCTGTTCAATATAATGCCACCGCTAGTATTCGCCGGTCTGTATGTGTACTCGCTACACCCTTCTTCTGCACTAGCCTGCGAGTGAAGCTCTGCAGCTACTAAGTAATTATTGTTCACTATGGTTTCCTCAGCCTTTCTCTTCGGCCTATTCGCGTTTGTCGCAGTTGCCCGTCCGCCATATCGGCGAGGTACCGGAACCGTTAAATGCCCGATTGTGCTCGACGGACGGGTACCCGTCGACACCGAGCTGTTTGACTTCGACTCGTCCGCTACAAGCCCCTTTAATCCGGACTTCATCAGGGGCCCTGAGAAATTCTCTGAAATTCTTCTCTTCCCAGATGTACCGAATTCCCGATTCGACGACGAAAGTTACAAGTCGATCGAGGTCACGATCAACGATCAATCCATCTTCCAGAGTCAAAAAGGATTCAGAAGAATTGGACTTCAGATACAGGTAAGAGTCTCCCGACCCGAGGCCTTGCTTTAGCCTCAAGTTCTAATTTACTTGGTCTAGGGAGACGAGAATACTGGAGGCCCTGGTACAGTGGGGGTGAGGACACTTCACTGGAGTGTGAAGCAAGATCCCGCACGCACATTGAACCTTACTCACGAATACCTAGTAAGCAAGATTCTCTACCTTTTAGATATGTGCCGACAAAACTAACTTTTATCCCAGAACGTGTGGCATGAGACAAGCGCGGTGAGTAGATCTGTAACGGACACGTCGAGTTTCACTATGGGAGTTGCGTGGCTAACATGCCTATAGTATGTTCATTCCCAGGTCACCGCAATTCTTTCTCTCAGCGTTGACTCCTGGTTACATTCCTTATTTCCCCTATGCAAAGATATATCTATTCTGGTACAGGGCTAGGCCACGAGGTTATTGACAGAGGACTAGGTTCGATGGTAACCAATTCAATTTTCAGACGGGCACAATCATCGGCCAATCTGGAAACGAGAACACCTTCAAGATACTGAATCGACAGAACATTGAAGTATGGTCAATTCCGATAAATTGTGAAGAATGGCAGAACTTTGCTGTCACGCTGGACTTCAACAAGAAGTAAGGGGAAATCCGGTACTCTCCAAGTACACAGCTATAGGGGAACTAACCAAATTTCTAGCACACTGCAAGTTTACTACTCTCTAGGCGACGCGCCGCTTAAGGAAGTAACGCCAGCGCTGTCGAATAACAATGCCGGTCAAGGACAATACCAAATCGGGATCTTGAAGAAGCCCACTGGTACTGACGACGTGGTGAATAGCGGGTTCCAGGAGACAGGCATCGATGAGGGACAGATCTATGGAGGAATCTTCCTCGAAGACAGCACTGGCGGTTGCGTCTCTTTGTAAGACCATGGAATCGTAGGTACATGCTATAGTTAGGGTGATAGGAGGGTTTGTTGAATTCTACTAGCAAATTCTAGTGCCCTGTGTTCTCAATATATACGATTATACCCAGTACCAAAGCCGAATAATGATGGGTCAAAGTGAGGCTCAGGCGCCTGCTACCTTCAAGTCTCTGAATAGCGGAATAACCAGCTCCTCTTGGCGACTCCCCATAACGAGGGGCAAGGCTGCACTTGCAGTATTCAGCGCGTGGTTGCAACCCCCCTTGTGGAGCCATAATCTATCAAACACTTGGGAACCGCTTAGACAGACGAAAAGGACAAAATGGTCCAGCTCTGCGGGTGTGGCGGTCTTGAATTGTGCTTAATCGTCGTTATCAGCCCAATTCGAGTTTGGGAGGACTCGAAACTCTGACTCAAGAGACCTTTGAGTATGTTTGGACAACTCGACGCTCAACTTCGAAAGTTTGTAAGCTTCAAACAGTGAAGCTGTGGCCATTAAAGGTAACACGTAGTAGTCGCGCGTTCGGATGCAGACAATGGCGAACATATTGTTTTAAGGAAATAGCGGTGACAGCCTTGCTGGGAATGATATAGCAAACAAAGTTTTGAAGATGGTGATCAACCAGCTATTAATCTCCTATCGGCCACCTTCCATCTGTTATCCAGCAATTTGAATAACAGTACAATGACAAGAATGCCATTCTACACCCATAGGATTCGGACTCAATTGTCGGAGCTAACCTACTGTCCAGTTTACTATTTAGTTGACTGCGCTCCCCAGCATGATCGACTATAGATTTCCAGTTCACGCACAAATCTTCATCTCGTGATTTCCTGCAAAGACGTCTCGTATCTATTTCACTAGAGTCACAATGGGTTCTACATTAGCCCTGTTGCGCGCAGTTGTCTGCGTGGTCCCTCTTGTCCCAGGTAATCTTCGCAGGCTCTTATCGTTTCTTATATAGGAGCTAACGGTCCAAGCATTGGGATTGCCTAAAGCAATGTCTCTACAGCCTCGATCCAACCAGCTGGATATTCCTCTGCGCATTTCGCCTCTGGGTGCCTCGGTCACCTGGGGTACTGGGTCCACAGATGGCAACGGCTATCGCGGTCCTCTCCGCGCGTCACTCGTCGGTGTTGGCTACACAGTCAACATGGTCGGCTTCACTTCAAACGGAGCCAGTAAGCGATTTCTGGCTTTATTCCCCCCACCCCGCACTCCGTAGCTCAAGAGGCACAAATTTCCTGAAGGAGTCCTTCAGGAGCTTGATGGCTCTGTGACATGTCTAGTGACTCCCAATCAGTTGCGCAATTCACCAGAACGAACATTTACTTACGCCAGGTGTTGCAGTGAAAGACAACGAGAACGATGGATATCCAGGACTCGTGGTCCATGAGATTCATGGGAAGTCAGACAGAGTGTCGCGGGAGTTGAAACCGAACCTGTTCCTCATCAACGCTGGCACCAACAACTGCATCCGTGGGGAGAGTCCCGACCATATCGATGCCGCGATGGACGACCTAATGGACGACATTTTTGAAGATAAGAGCACGGTCATTATCCTGTCGGGACTCCTGGTGAACGCAAAGCCGGATGTCGACGAGTGCCGCCGGCGCGTAAACGAGAAGTACTCGGCAAGAGTTGCCTCCAGCGTGTCGGCTGGCCTTAAAGCCGTCTATGCAGACATGAGCGCAATCACGGTCGGCGATCTTGTTGATGGAACCCATCCTAATGATGGCGGGTACAAGAAGATGGCCGATGGCTGGTTTCGTGCCATCCAGGAGGCGTCCAACAGGGGCTGGATCAGTCGGGCGGTATTGGTACCGGGGATTCCCGACGACGGTAACGAGGACTTGCACCTCTAGGCCTCAGTTGGTAAGAAGGAGATTGCTTGTCTAGGATTTAGGTGATCAGCACAAGGTAAATAGACAAGCCTAAGGCTGTATTATTTGCTTAAAGACAGCTAGATTAGCATACAGGTCTTACTTTTACAGTCTTATAAGGCATCCACTAAATCATTTTCGTGACAATCTGTATAGTGATGGTTATTTATTCCCGAAGGGAGTCGCACAAATCTCACTCGGGGGTCTTGCAGAGCTACAACCTTCGAGAGCTGCTTGGAAATTGAGCGTCATTGCTCTCGCTTCTGCTTTTTGAACAACTCGTAGCTTGGCATGATCTTGCCTGTGGGCCTTAGCGTTAGCTTGCAAAAATGAGCGATCTGGGAACTCAATTTGGTGGTACTTACAGCCAGGATGCGGTTGTGGCACTAGGTATGACACAACTAGAGGTTGTCACTCGTTGATATCTCGCGCTGGACGTGGATCATTGCCACCCTTTCGTCACATGGCGCCTGGAGCAACCATGAGGGATATAGCTGTGGCAATTATAGACCAGAAATCAATAATACTGCCGCGAAAAAGCTAGGTTGGGTTATCCGCTGAAAATACAAAGGAGTTTCCACGACGTCCAGTAAGAAGCGAGAATGGAAGTGCATGTTTTCATATGAGCTGTAATTGTTGGCTTTTCCCTCATCATTACTTCACGGATGTCTAAACTAGTTTCCATTTAGGCACCGCCTGCAGATACGGATTCTGCTGGGCCCTGTTACCGGCTTGGACGAAGATACAACCAAATCTAGCCACCAACCACACCAGAACGTGCTGACAGTTGCTGGTCCACGTCTCGCGATGTCACTCAGCTCGTGGAATAAGCGGCATCACCGAGGAGGCAGGACAGCGAGTTCTAGATGGAGAGGTTGTTCCATGGGAATGATGAGCGGTAGTGGTTGACCATAGTCGATGCCGCCCACCTCCTTTTCGACTTCGGGTTGCGTCCGCGATGATCACAGTCGGTAAGTATCATGATGTGCAACCAATGGATAATCGTTTTGTTGCCAGAATGTTTTTCTTACATGTGTATGGTGCAATCTGTGATTCCATAGGCAAGCATCTCCAAACAGGCAGTGCAAGCCTGAAAGGGCCTTTGTCTGCTACAACTCTTAACGTATATGTACAGCAACACCTGTTTCAACAAACACCGTCATTTCGATCCTGTGTGCCTACAAGCACTTACTCATAATAAGATCACGTAGAACCATGGCCGATCTCACCGCCACATCAAACCCACTTACCTTAAGCTCCGATTCCCCGCCTTGCGAGTGAGCATCCTCCGCTGCGGAATGGCCGCGTTGGAAGGCGACGGTCTAGAGATCTGACTCGGCAAGACATCGCGATAATCACGTGCGAGGGCTTCAACATCTGGCGGCGGCAGGCGAGCTAGGTCTAGCGGCCGGTCCGGGAGGATGCTCTCATCATCAGTACCGACACTCCCGGATTCAACCGGTCCCTCGGGTTTACTTACGCGGGGCCTATATGGGCAACTTTGGGGCTGAAACTGAGACTGGGGACGAGCAATCAGCGGCGTCGGAGCTGCATTCGAATTAGTCGAGACGGGTGCAGAAACAGGGGCGATTGGCTGGGGTCCGGGGAAGAAGTAGTCCTGCGCAAGCTTCATGGTGATGTCGCTGCCTAGGAATAGTGAGTCCCTGCGCGTGCGTCTGAGAGCCTTCACCTTGGACGGTGGCCCGCCATTCTCAAAGTTGGAATCCGTTGCATCGACCGGCATCGTAGTAGGTGACTCCGTGAATTTGGTGTCGATGGTGAGGTCTGGGCTGGCCCCTCTTCTGAGCGGCTCCGGTGGAGGGGGCGGGGACGACGGGGCTGCAGCGTTGTTACTGGGAGTAGTTGCCCAGCTTGGCTCAAAGAATATCGAGCTGCGTAGCTGGTGTGAGATGCCGAAGAGCTCGTCGCTCGCCTTCTTCGCAGGGCAGCGGTAGGCGATATCGTTCGCAGCCCTCTCGAAGCTGGCGCGGTACGGCGAGACGAGCTTCTTCCGATCCTGCATTGTCGGCTCCTGCTGCCCTCCCCGATGCACCCCGCTGGCGGTTGGCACTGACTTATCGAGACGCTCGGAGGCCGTCGCTGGCGGCGGTGGCAACGATTTGATCTGCCAGCTGGCGATGTCCTCGACGGGCCTCTTGCTCACGCGCTTCACCTCGAAGCTAGACAGCGGCCGATGACCCGCGCGGACGAGGTGCTTGTTGATTCCCACGCTGACGCGCGATTCGACACGGTCTAGCGTGCGGTCGAGGAATGATCGCCGAGAGGCCGGGTTCTCGACGTACGTGCCGGCGCCCGGACTAGGGCTTTTGCGGCTGCGGCTCCAGCCACTCTTCTCTTCAAGTGCCACTGAGGACGGCGCTGAGGACGCAGATGGAGACGTGAGCGGAGACCAGGCTGCGCGGGGCCCCGATGATGTGCCTGTCCGGCTGCTGCTTCGGCTCCCATACAATCGGGAGAGACGGCGGCCGCGCGTGGATCTGCGTCTGGATGAGGGCGAGGCTAACGCTGGAGATACGGACGGACACATGGCCTCCGGGTCGATGGGACTAGGCGGGACGCTCGACCCGTGGAGCGAGCCGCTGGTTGTTAGCTCTACTAGGTCGGGGCTACTGGATCTCGTGGTTGGAGCAGGGCTAGCGTGGCGAGGGGCATGTGAGAACGTTGCGCTGCTGAGACGGTCATCATCGGACTCGTCACCATTGGAGTCACGCATCGGAGTACCGTCTAGGCTAGGCTGCTGGCTACGGGACTGGCGCTTCTCGCTCTTGGGTTTGCTCTTGGTTGAACCGCTCTTGTTCGGGTTGTAGGCGGAATACGACGCCGGGGGGCGGGATGACGGGGGACTGGTGATGCCGCCGGACCGATTTGGCTTGTGCTGGAGGTACGTTGGCTTCTGCGGCTTATAATGAAGGGAACCCGAGCGCTTACGGGCCGACTCTTCACCGCCGACGCTAGCGGCTTTTGTAGAGGAAGGCACATCGCCAGACGCATCGGAGCGTTGGGAGCGTAAATTCTCGCGCAGCTCTTGCTTCAGCCTTAGCTCTGCCCGAGCCACATCCAGCCTGGCTCTAAAGAGGGCGTTCTTGGGCTCGATGCTCTCAGAGGCCTTCTCGAGTGTACCAGGGGCCGGAGCCACGCAATCAGAAGCCCGCCGGGGCAGGCCGGCTATGCGTCGTTCGTCATCACTATCATCGCCACCGACGTCAGTCAGCGCGCGTCTGATGGGAGGTCTCGTCGGCGCTGGCCTGTCGAAGATGACGACCTCGGTGCTCGCTTTACTCGAGACATCCCAGTCGTCTTTTTCGTCGAGGTCGATCGAGGCAGTGAATGATCGAGCATACTCGGACTTGCTGACACTGGCGACGCCGGGACCATAGAGAGGTGACCTGGTGCCAAGCTCTGCGAGCCTCCTGAGGCTCTCTGTGGTAAGCGCCGTCATGGTATTTAAATTACAAGGGAAAGAACTTATACAGATATATCAACGGCCGTTATGAGGTAGGATTAGTAGGGAGCCTGTCCAAAGACGATCGTACTTTGGGGAAGGGAAAGGTATATACTCAGGCGCTGCCCAAATTTTAAACGAATAGCGCTTTTGAGTTGTTTTGGAACAAGACATTTGTTGCCGGTTGTGGGCTTAAAGGGAAACGTGAGCCTGGTTGCGAATGTGCCTTCAGCGGATTTAGCCCCCGAGCAAGCCCTTTGTTACGTTGCCGGGCCTCCTTGGAGTCTTGAATAATAATTCCTATTGTTCATGATCTCTTTCTCTCGGGTTCCTTGTTCTATAACTCAATTGTTGTAGCTACAGCAAAGGACCTGAACAGGGACCCGATGCAAACTGCTGATACACTTCGATCTATAGTATCCTTGAAATTGCGGCCATCCTTGTTAATGTAATATCCGCCGTTGCGCTCACTCTAGTCGAAAGCCAATACCCAGTTAAAAGAATAGAGACATCATGCCAAAGTGTAGACTGTCAATGTATCCAAGGCTGGACAACGCCTCCCAGGCGGTGCTAGTTAGCCAGCGTGCCTCCCCCTTACCGATTAAGCATTAGTCGTAACTGCGAAGTCATCCTATGTGTGGTTGTGAAATATGGTGATGGGCCACTCAACGATCGGCTTGCATCGGTTTGCAGGCAGAGCCTGCCCTGTAATTCATTCTAAGATCAATGCAGCACAAAGAGAACATAAAATATGATGCTAAATTCCCGGGAGATCAGTCACAGAGAATTTACAGAAGCGGTCGTCGAAACGGAGAGATTGCAGCGATTACGGGGCTGACTGTGGGTGGATGTTAAGCTCGTACCTATTTGAAGAATTTTCGATTGGCGCATATCTCGCCTACTAAAAACAAGCGTCCTCCCTTACATACTCTACTCGGTTAAGAGATTTACTGGCATAGTGGCGGGATTTAACGTGGGGCTACAGGTGGATCCATGGAATTGCCAGGCTCGTGATGCTCCTGAGACATGTAACCGTCATGTAAATTTACGAACCAAAACAACCCAATCCACGAGATCGACCGAGTCTAGTCGCATCGACAAACATGCAAGCCCGCAAGGCGCGCGTCCCCCCCGTGGAGAACAACCGCCCTAAGCGGGGTCCGAAGCCTTTCCCAGGGACGCGGCGGAAGAGGTGCGACCTCCGGGTGCCGCCGCCGCAGCCCATCATACGCCCCAGGAACACGTACACGAGGAAGCGGCGGACCGATGTGCTGATGTGGCTGATCCACCACAAGATCCCCGAGGGGAATCAGTTCCGCCGCGGCGACTCGTACGCCTACACGCGGACGCGCGCCGGCGTCGCGCCGCTGCCGGTACACGAGGAGAACGAGCGCCGCCGCAAGTGGGCCAACGGAGAGACCATCTACCGCGCCCCGACCTACAAGGACGCCGAGCGCTTCTGGAAGGTCCCCGCCGGCTCCATCTGCCAGTGGTGGAAGAAGCGGGAGAAGTACCTTCCGCCCCACGAGCTCGAGCGCGCCAACCTCATCCACGATCTGTACATGACCGGGGTCCCGGCTAAAAGCGAGTCTTCAGCGGGATCAGGTTCCGCTACGCAGCAGCAACCCGCCGCGGCGCGAAATGGTGACAGCCAGTTGGGGCCTGCGGGTCCGGGCGGCAACCAGAGCCCCATCGTGATCGACGACGACGACGATATGGATACCAGCGATGATGACGAGCCCGCTCCCGAGAACACCGGCATGGAAGAGTTCGACGACGAAGAAGAGACTGAAAATCAGGGTGCACAGAGCAGCCATGTCCGAAACGCCGAAGCGGAAGCAAATGGGGCGGAGAGCACCCAGCGCGATGAGCGTGCTAACGGAGAAAACGAGAGTCCGCCTAAAGGTGCCGAGGGTGCAGAAGATGCGGATGCGGATGCAGATGCGGACGATGTGCAGCCATCGGGGGATATGCCCGGGCTTGGAGACGCTCAAGCTGTGGATTTCGACGAGACCCATGCTGCCATATTCCGAGTGCAGAGGGTCTGAAACAATGGTCTATCAACGGCAATGGCAAGCGGTCCGCGGGTCGTTTTCAAAGCGCTCGTAGGACCTTAAGGACGCATCGTCTGCGGGCTTCCAACCTGGCTCCGACAGTTACGATTTGGGCGTTCTATATAACGAATTCTTGGTATTTTACCGATGATCGGTCTGGCACACCCGTGCAAGTATAGGAGTCCGCCCGTGGAACGCCACGGCTGTTCGAACTTATCCCTAACCTCCCACTTGAAAGCCCAGAGTTATCGAGGGAAAGATATATTTCTAGATGCATGCGATGTCACGCGCTCTACGAGCATCACGAAAAGAACCCTCTTTCTCCAACATACAATCCCCGACTAAGAACGGGAGAAATACCCACAAGAGTCCTTAACGGGAGCAAGGTTTAAGGGTAGTCTTGAGACTTACACACAGAAAGCAGTACGCGCATTCCCCGGGGGACTCACTGCTGCCGTTCTGAATAGCAAGCTGCCCTGGAACGTTGAGGGGGCTCCCTCAATGGCGCGTCACGAACTCCCTTTGATATGGCTTTACATGAGATACTATATCGATACTTTAGCTTCAGTGCAAGTAGTAGGAGTGACGACCGATCTTCTGATTCGGCGTAGCCAAGTGGGCGACACCCCCGTATACCAGTAGTAGAAGGACGGCGGACATAACGGTGGGCAAATAAAGCATGTCTATTTCGGTGATCTCATTACCATTGGGATGTATGCCATTATGCCTCTTGATTAATTGTCTATGTACTAGTGCCCTAACTAGTATCCGCCATCCTATGTCCATGGCAAGCGAAGCACCTGAAGCTTCTTGCCTCAAAGGCCGATCCATCGCAATGGTGCCCTTTGGGCAGTGTGCGGAGAAGGATTCTGAATGTTCCAAGTCATTTCACCTCGTTCGCCCCATTCGCCGGTGCCATGCATATCAACAAACAGAAAGAACCGTCAATGTGTCGGCGAACCTCCTGAGGTCATATCGTCATCATAACTCCTTACCTAGGTAATCATCCTCCAACTACAACTTTTTGATAAGCAGCAACATCATGGACAAAGACTGGCTAAACTATGTTATAGCCTCCTCGGGATGGTCTAGTGGCGCATCTTTCTTTCTGCAAGCCGCAGTATATAGCTATCAGGCCACATAGCGGTACCCCGGAGCACCGTCGGCCGTTTCGGCACGCTCGACGTATTCGCGGGCGAGGAGGTTCTCGATGCGGTTTTTTATGAGAGGAACATCTGGCTTAAACTGATTGCTAAGGACCTGTATGACTTCGGTAATGAGCTGCGAGTGGCCAAGGTCTTTCCGCTGCTTCATGATGCGAACGATAGCGGCATCGATGATATACTTGCGGGTTTCCAGATTCTTTTGGTCGGTATCCTTACGCTCCTCGTCGGTCTCGACCTTGTTGGAGGCGTTGACAGCTGGCACCTTGAGCTTGATGGCCTTGCTGACGAACTCGCGGTTAAAGGTGAACCGGTCTCCTGGTCTGGCGGCAGCTTTCGTCTGTGACTCCTTCACAAGGACTCTGTATGTCTTGATGACGGAGAGTGAGGTCAGCACGTTGATAAGATCCGCCTGCGGGATATTTGTCTGTGCCTGGATCTCCTCAAAAGAGAGCCATTCGCCCTCCGGGAGATCATTGAAAAGCAATAGGACGACCATGCCATATGTCGAGACGTTGAGCTCATAACGACGCTCCTTGCTAAGTGGACCAGACGTCTTCCCCGGAATCTTGGGAAAGGTACACTTAACATCTGCGCTTCCTGCTGTCCCGACCCAGGTGAGGACGCGACCGTTACGGTTCTTGGTGTAGAACTCGAAGAAACTAGCTTGAAGCCTCTGAATCTCACGCGGATATACGATGTCGACCTTCGGACCATCGGCGATACTGGATTGGCGTCCCATGACCTCCTTTGGCCAATTGTTTCCAGCAAGCACGCTGATATTGAGGTCGATCTGGTTTTCCTCAACCTCGCCAAGGCCGCGTACATGATTGCGGTATTCCTCGGTTGTCGTCTTGGATGTATGCATGTCTCTAAACATGCCTTCGAACTTCTGGGTGAAGTTATTACCGAGTTCTCGCTTCATGCGAGAGATCATCTCGCTCTCGACCTCCTGACTCTCCGATTTGCCGTGTAGTAAGCGGCGTGCCAGGTGCTTCTGGTAATACTGCTCGAATTTGTCCTTTTCGTTGAGATAGCGTATGAGTGTAATCGCCTTATCCAAAACAATGTCAACCTCCGCTTCGGTCTTGCCCTTGATACCGCGTTTGAGATTGTCGTCTATGAACAGAGAAACATACTCGGAACTCCGACCAAACTGGTTGATGAAATCCGAGAAACTCTTGGTGAGGGCGGTCTGGAGGATGAGGTCTTCGTCAAAGCATTTCTCCCAAAGGCGATCGAACTTATCCTTCAGCATCAACACGTCGTCAACCCACTTGATGGCTGCTGCAGTCTGTTGCGCCACAGCGTTGAGCGGCTTGGCCTTAGCCTTCTCGGCACTATCGGCGGCTGCTTGGGCGTCAGCCTGCTGCTGGGCGACAGAGAAATCGGTGCTCTTCAACGTCTTCTCAATCTCATTGCCCAGCTCGATAACCCGAACCGAAAGTCCGTCGCGAAGAGCCGACTTCCTAGGGTCAACGCGCGACACAAGCTGGTATAGGATGCTAAGATCCCCGATTCTATCGTTGTCGATCATGGCTCTAATACCGCTTCCTTCGAAGTTGAGAAACTCGTCGAGGTGTTTCACTATGAGTTCTTGTTCGACGACGTTCGAGATCTTGCCATGAGTCACAGGCGAAACGATAGTGTGGCAGCGGTCAGCCTCCTCGGCGAGTCGTCGCTGGGTATACCGGAGCCAGGCGCTGGCATCTGCTTCGCGAAGCAACTTATCGCACTCTGCCTTGTAGAAGGCGTGGCTGTTGTTGATGTAGGCGGGTTCGAAGGTAGTTAGGTATAGACGCTCGTGCTCGTGTTCTTCGTCCGTCTCGGAGAGGGCCTCGAGCATAGAGATGCAACTCTTCAGTAAGGCCTTGTCAATGACGTCGCCCTCCCTCTCCATATTGATTTGATCGAGAATGGTGGCATTGAGGATGTCGAAAACTAGACAGGGGGAGCCCATCTCGTGGAGGCTAGAGCGCAAGATGTGGTCTCGGTATAGGCCGATGGTGGCAGCAAAAATGGGAGGTGTCCCCTCAGCCTCCTGTGTGAAACCCCGATCGAGGTACATCAAGATATCGGCGATCATATTCATGCTCATATTGTGATTCTCCCACGACGATCGAATGCCCTTCAGGAACCTCTCGCCCATGGACCGCCGCTCGACCGCGCTCGTACCGGGCACGTCATCGAGAGTTATGCTGATAAGGTTCTTGGTGACCAAAGCCCAAATAGGAGGGCGGACTTGCTCAGCGAACCATCCTTCCTCGAACTGCTTCACCCTGTCGTAAAGTTGCGGTCCGGACTTCTTCAGGACTATCTTGTAGGAATATCGGTAGAGCTGCTCGAAAGAGAGTTTCCCAGCGTTTCTATTGTGGATATCAACAAGCGCATCTCGAAGCTTCTCCCAGCAGTTCTCGAAATCGTCAGGATTACCGGCCTGAACCATAGGCTACTGCCAAGTTAGCAGGGGGGTATTTCTTAGGGACTCTGGGACATATTTGGGATAGGCGAGCAGGAAATAAGCGACATACCCTTCGTGGAGGGCGGATGCGGCCGCCTCGCATCCCTCCCCGACCTGTGATCATCTTGCATATAGATGTATGGGAAGGAAACCGGGGCTAGGACTGATGGGTAGTAAGTCGTCGAAATCCTTTGGATGATATCTCGGGTACGTTAACTAAGCACTCCCAGGTGAGTGTTTGTTGGAGCATGCTGGCTTCAAAGAAGGGACGAGGAATAGGCAGAATATGAAGAATAAAGGCAGGTAGTAAGGCAAGTGCGCATGGCGATCGCACGTTCCAAAGTTGTTTACTGAAAACAGAGGAGAAGGAAAAGAAAAAGGGCTCGTACATGCAGTCAGCCAGTCGAGTCGATCTAATTATCTCCAAAGGCCAAGGAAACACAGAACGTAAGGCAGGATGTGGGGTGTCGGAAGCTAGAGCCAGAACGGTCCAGGAAGAAGTGTGTAGAAGGTTGAAAAGAATAACAATGGGGAAGTAAGTCGTAGAGCTCGACAATATGAAATCCGATTCAACATCTACATATAGTACGTTAAGGCGTTTGTTAGGCCGCAGGGCAGGTGATTGAGGGCTGAGAATGTGTATCATCACATGGCTAGGTACCTAGGTATGTAGATGTAGGTTGCTTGGTTGGTAGAAAGGCACTTGTACCTAGTAGTTGCGGTAGGTAGCCTGGACGCGTACGGGAATCATGATGTTAGCGCTATCGTTCTCCAGACGCTGAAAAGACCGATGACTAGGCACATTCCGTGTGCCGTCGCCTTCGTCCTCCGATCCTCTGGCCCTGGTAACTCGTCCGCTGGTACATCATGGGTGTGCATCTACCTAGCAATGGACGGAATCACGGAGGTTCGGAATTTGGCATGCCAATTGCCCCGATGCCGTGTTAACTGGAAGATGCAAGGGGCGGGTGGCGGCGGTGGAGCATCATTGGACATGTAGTATTAAACTACTATGTACGGGGAAAAGGTATACGCTTATGTAACTCGGGGTGGAAAAGGGAAAATGGCAAGAGCCGGATTCGAACCGACGAAGACAAGAGCCCAGGGGTATTTTCTGTTAGTTTCCCCCACTAGGTCCACTGGCCGTCGATGAAGCCCGCATACCAATTTGTATTCGAACAGACATAATCCCATAGTTTCGGCATGCTTAGCACTATCGGGAAGTATGAAAAGTCGATCTGGAAGCAATTGGGCTATGGACACCCCGAACAGTTTCTATAGGACCTTTACATTTTAACCTTTCACGGCAACACCTGGACCTGTGGACGCAACTAACAGAAAATACCCGGATACTGTAGCTACAACTGTGCCACAGGCGCAGCCACACCTCAAAGTTGGGGTCCGATCTCTCTGAGGTAACGGCCGTGGGGGCCCTCGAGGGACAAGGTCGGTCATGGAAACCCCCGCCGAGGCTTGGATGACAGGCGGGACCAGGGAGAGGGCTTATCGGACTTAAAATATTCGATAAGGAGATAGAAAACTTCCTATCGCCATCGCAAAACCCTTGAAGCTTTATTACTGCGATCTAAGGTAAGTAACCAGTCACCTCTGGGGTACCATAGTAGAGCACCGTGATACCGGCGTCGACCCCCATTTCTTCCGCCTCATCAAGTCTTAAGCTTAACTTTGAGGTCGCCGGCTCAGTGACATGCCAAGGAAGAAATGATCAGCCATCTCTAAGGTATCATCTGACAATGGCTTCAAGACTACACAGCGGCATGCTCCACCCAATAGCGAGTTCATCCAGAATCTTTTCCTCCGTCCTCCGTCCATATCCACGCCTATCCGGGACTCTGCAGCCTCTACATGCATCCCGCAGGTTGAAACATACGATACCGAGACCACCACCACGCTCGCCGCCGTCATCTACCTCGTCCGCTAACCCCTCCGCCGCATCATCTCCCGAGAAGAGACCGAGGAAACAGCTCGAACCCCATTATCAGTTGACCTTCACCTGCATCCCCTGTAGCGGTCGCTCCTCTCACACCGTTTCGAAACAGGGGTACCACCATGGCTCCGTCCTCATTACGTGCCCCTCATGTCGCAACCGCCACGTCATCAGCGACCACCTCCACATCTTCGGCGACCGTAAGATCACCATCGAGGACCTCATGCGGGAGCGCGGACAGTTGGTCAAGCGGGGAGCTCTAGGAGAGGGCGGGGATGTTGAGTTTTGGGAGGACGGGACAGTCGCCGATGGAGCCGATAACGCCACCAGCGATGGCGTGAAGGAATTAGACCACCAAGGAGAGGAAGAAGCGGCTAGCCGACTGCGCGAGACGAGGGGCCCGTCCGCCCAGTCGACCAATACAACAGTATGCCCGTCGCCACCTCTGGGAACCGGAGGCGCTCGCCCGACGGTGGACAGTACGTCACATTCCCAGTCCTTACCCTCCACACGACGGCAGTACTCTAGTAGGAGACCAGCTTGGCGTACAGCCATGTCGCCAGTAGACTTTCAACGTGAAATGAACGCCTTGCGTGACGCGCTTCGCGACGAGGTCGAAGATGAAAAAAGGCATCCGGTCCGGGCTCAGCCTTTCTCTTCATCTCTACCTATTGGTCGATTACCCGCTGCCGTGAACGTAAGAAAGAGGGAGGTTATGCATTCCCCGAATGGGTTCACGATCACCAAAGTCGAGGCCGGGAACCCAAGCCGCAGAGTTCTCGAAAAGATCCGTGAAAAGGCGGCTAGATATCACGACTGGACCGGTACGATACCCCAGAAAACCCGTCCGAATCCGAACGAGCTTTGGGCCAAATCGAGGGACGAAGGTCAGCGAAGCGTGCTCGACCGCGTCCCAAGGGAGGAGGCCATCGTCAACGCCCAGCGGTTCATCAGGAAAAGCCACGAGGGGAATTCGCCGGCGATCAACGTCTTCTCCAAAGTCGTACCGAAGAAGATAGAAGCCCGCGAGGCCAAGTTCGCGCATCTAGAGAAACCACTACCCCGCTCATCTTGGCCGGGTCCGGGTAGACACGACGCCTCGTCTGATTTTGAGCTTCCCCGAGGGTCGCGGCTGCTGGCCGAGATGATAGAGCAAGCAGCGACGCCCCGCCCGGCTCAGTCCACGGCTCCTGAAGACGGGGGATCGGAACCACCGTCTGCGCCCGGCGTCCCAGGCACAGTATCTGCCAATGCCGGTACCGATGACGCCCGCGCCGCCGGTGGGGGGTCGCACGAGACTGACCCACACGTCGGCGGGTCCAGGGGGAGGTATTCGGTTTCGCGCCGCGTCTCGGTACCGCGGGAGAAGAAACCCCATCCGCCGCGGCACAGCGGCGTCTCCCGGCGCAACAGCGTCCCGCCGTGGGAACGCCGGGCCGTCTTCGGCCCGAAGGGAAGCGGGCCCTCCTCGAAGTCTAGGTCTAAAAATGGTCGAGACGACATGGACATCTGGGGCGATGAAGCTATGTCCGCTGATCTGCGGCGAATGATAGAGTGGGGCACCGCCGAGGGCGGTTCGGAGCGTGACGATGGACCGCCTTCTTTTTAATGAATGAATTTTACGACGGTAGATACATGAAGTCGCTTGATTAAGCCGCTTCTCCGGCCAAAAATATGTACATAAATGTATAATAGTACTGTATATCACCGCTAGGCAGCATTCGAGCCTGGTGCTCATGTAGTACGGGGGTTCGTTCACCTACCTACGCCGTACAAGGGCGATTCAGCAAGTCGAGAAGGCATTGTGGAACTCATACACATCGTATTACCAGAGCCTCTAGTGCAGTATACGGTCTCCATTCGAACTCGCATATCGAATTATTCCAATCTAGACAAGCCCGCGCCCCTAAATCACGATTTTGCTGCCATCTTGTCCTCCCTTCAATCAACAGCTACATACATCTGTATGGGTATCAGCTCTAGTCATCCACAACCACCAATTTACCGTTCATGCTCCTTCTCCGAACAAACAATTACACATACCGCCCGGCGATCCTCCTATTCCTCTGCTCGACGCCCTTCTCCTTCCGCCTCTTCACCTTCTTCTCCATGCGGCCCCTCTTCCACTTGCCAAAGCGCTCGGGTTGGCTTACGGCCTCGATCTTGCGCTTCTTGCTGCGGGCCTCGCGCCGGCGCCGCGACTGCTCGCGCACCGCCAGCAGTGCCGCTGTGTAGGCGGCCGTGCCAACGAGTCGCTGCAAAGAGTCCATGGCCTCGGCCGCGCCCGTCCTGAGCGCCTCGTGACGCGTCCGGAACTGCTCGTCCGCCGAGTACGGCGTCGGGATCGAGGGGTCCGTGAGGTGCGCCAGCGGCGTGAGGAGCGCCTTCAGGGACGGCTGGAGGGACTGCGTGGGGAGCGTGCTCAGGAGGATGCCGATGATCTCAATCACCGCTACTTTGGGGATCAGCGCTGGGGCTTTGGGTGGCGTCTCCTCAACGAGAATGTCAGAAAACCAGGTGAATAGGGTGAGGAGGGTGACACGGCTGGAAGTCGTGTTGCCCTCCGTATCCTCTTCTTCTTCTTCGCCAATGCCGCCCCATTCTTCCTCCTCAGATTCTTCGCCGTCACGACTTGGATCTGGTAAGTCGCCATCTAGGGGACCGGCATCCATGAACGTGGAAAGCATCGCGATGACACGACTGGCCTCAGTAGCCAATGTCTCGTCCAAGGCAGGTGGGCTTTCCATGTGAGGTTGATCTTCAATATTGACGAGCAGAGGAACTCCCTGGTTTTTCTTCTGCAGCTTTCTCTTCCATCTCGAGATAACTCCCGGGTTCAATACACCAACAGCGTGCGCTACTAATCGACTTATCGTGGATGCATCTAGAACAAGACCATAGGATCCTGTGACGGGTTGAGTCAGGCCGGCCTCTTTGTGCTTCCGGTAGAAGTCAGCTAGGTATGTTGTGAGCAGCCGCACGCTAGAGAGCTTAACACCCGCGTCGGGATGGGAGAGCGGCGTAGGGATTAGTTGCCAAAGTGGTTCATGTGCCAGAACAATAGTAGGATGCTTCTCCGCAAGGATGGGCATAGTCTGTAGCACCGTATTGATCAAATCCGCATCTTTGGAGTACGTCGAGTAGTTCTCCAAGGTGTAAGTTGCGGCATTGATCAAGAGCTCCAGGTCTTTCCGGTCTTTCGATGCAGGCTCCCTGGCTTGGAAGTAAAGGGCAAAGGTCTGGACTGCAAGCCGCAGAACTGACAAGTTATCGACTTGTTCCAACCAGTTCCGGACCAACGTCAAAAACTTTGAAGTCCGCTCTTTGTCTGCCTTCCGAAAGATTTCCTTGATAAGCTCACCTGCTGCTAGCCGGCACCTCTCGCTGTCATCATTTGCTAGTACCATGACGAGAGGGATAAAGCAGTTTGTGGCGATCTCCTGCACAAAGTCATCGGAAGACTTCATCAACAAAAGATGTATAACCTCCATGACTGACAGACGGCCACCTTCTCTCTCATATTTCAAGTTCGCCACAATGAAGCTTAGCTGTTTAGCCCACCTGTTCTTCTTCTGTGGGTAGTCCCGGAGAAACTGGAAGAACGCGCCCCGGGCCAGGTCCCGCGTGTTTTTGTCGTCGTTCGTGATCATGATGGTGCCGACGTAATCTAGAGTGTCATAGACCGCGGCCGTCTCTATCCTCCTGTCGAGTACCGATCGGACGAAATTGAACGTGACATGGCGGTACAACGGTTCTGTTAGGTCGTCTTTGAGCTTGTCAAGGAGCATGTCGACGGCTGCGTCCTTGATGACTACGTCACGCCTATCTCGAAGGATAACCGATATGAGTTTAAGCGCGGTTTGGGCTAAGTCTGTTGTAGTGGACGTGGACATCGAGATGTTCTTCGTAGCCTCCTTGGCGGCTACCTTGTATAGCTTGCTAGCATCATCGGTCTTGAAGGGAACCTTGACCAAAACTGTCAGGAGCTTGAAGGCAGCTATTTTGACTTCCTCTTCCCCTCCGACGATTGCGTCTCCCAATATTGGAATGAAGCCGGTTATGTTACCCGCATTTCGAAGGCTATCATGCTTCTTGAAGCCAGATCGCAACACGTCGATCGCAAACCGGACGAGTTTGTACGTGTACTTGTTCGTTGTTCCACGGTCTCCGCTCTTCTTGGCGCCCTTCTGGACAAGATACCTCTTGAGTCTTGGATCCAGCTGTGGTTCAGCTTCTGGCTTTTCGCTCTCGTAGACTTTCTGAACGATTTCGTAACAGAGCACTAGAGTATCCCGGCTTTCTGCAGCGGCGTTGCTGAGTAAGCCGTTGGCGATTCGCGACAAGAGCTCATCGATCTTGCGTACCATACGGAGGTCAAGCTTCTCAAGCAGTAAGGCCTGGAGGGGACGAACAAGTTCGACGAGGTGGCTAACAGAAGCTGTACGAGCGATGAGCTCCATCGAATCTTGACTCTTGCTACTCTTGACTTCCTTCATCTTGCTCACATACTCCTCTGCATCCTTTTCCTGGCCTGTGACGCCGAAGATATCATCCATGATGATCGTAACGATGGTTTCGAGGCAGTAGTCGATGTCACCAGGTTTAAGATCGGGTATCACAGTAACGAGGATGGTGTGCATGGTATAAGACAAGACGTGGAGTTGGTAACCTTTCGTGAGCGCGCCTCGCAATTCATTGAGTACAAATCCAAGGCAGGATGGACCCAAGAGCGATGACATCTTCGCGAGCGTATCCCGCGCCATTTCACGGGATTCCCATGCCTTGCTTCGTAGAATGTGGCAAATATCTGTAAGAACGCCGGGCAGCTTCTGGTTCAGAGATTCGACTGGGAGCAGCTTCAAGACTTTCACAATGATTATACCGACAGGCACCCGTGAGCTGACAGTCGTTTCGTCCTTTTCGTGTATGTAGTCCAGCAGAGGTGGCAAAATGTTGTTCAGGACATCTTCGTTGAACTTCCCCAGTGTAGGCATCGTGCTGGCAAGGCGGCGTTTCTTCAACGGTGAGCTTGCCTCGGCACCGTCAATATCCATGGATTCTGAAGTCCTCTCCGCGGCTGCAAGGGACAGCGCATCGACAGTTTTGCCAAGTAATCGGACCAGTTGCTTCTGAAGGTCTGGCTTCGACTCTATATAGTTGATGTATCTCCGCAGGATCGCGCGGTACTGTGGCCACTCAAGAGAAGCGGCCAACTCGGCAATGGTTGTCCCGGCCTGGGCTCCAACACCACGGTCATCACTACCATCCTCTCGATTGAAGATGAAGTGCTCTAAGAGGGGAATGAACACGTGGGCTATATTGCGGCTGCTCAGTTCGGCTTGGTGATTAACCTTCGATAGCAACTGAAGCGCTCTCATCTGTCTTGTAGTGGCAGGACTTAGGATATCGAAGAAGAAACTTGCTTCTGACTCCTTCATATCGGGGCTCGGATTAAGTCCCACCAGGTCATTGACAAGAGCCGAGCCCGGCATCTTCGATACCAAAAATCCGAGGAGCCTCATAGTCTCGCGCCTTACCGTCTCCGAAGGCTCACGTATATTTGACTGAATAGCCGGATACACAACACTCGAAAGCATATTCTCGTATCTCTCTTTCTCTTGATCACCCGCCAACGCTGTTTCTTCGATGAATCTACAGAGGCAATCTGCGGAGTTTGACGATAAAATCCCGTATTCTTCGTCGTTCTTAATATGGAAAATCATGTTGTGGACCAATGGCTCCCAGTTTCGAGCAGTAAATGGGATTTCCCTAGACTTTGAGATAGCGTTGAAAGCTCTTAGACGCGTCTCATAGTCAGGTTCATCAATGCGGCTCCCTTTGTAGGAGTTGAGCTCAAAACAGAGTTCAGAAACCTCCAAGGATGCCGCTGAATCCTGGGCGAGCACCTTGAGAATTCGAGGGAGAGCCTCCCGACTACTGCGGTCCTTGAAGAAACTGAAAAGGGTCGCGATGGTCGAGTAGATGTGATCAGCCAGAACTGAACTAATCGACTCTTTACCAATTTTGAGGAGATTTTCGATCATCGAGAGAACGTTCCCTTTGATCTTGGGGTTGACGCGTCGTGAAGGCTGGTTAAGGAGGTAGATTGAAACGTCAACGAGGTCTTCAACGTGACCGGACTCCTGCATCATCGGAGAGAGTTCGATCACAGCCTCTACGCAAGCCCCCAGTAGATCCTTACCAGTATCCACTTGCGCCTTGAGAACACTGCTGATTCCGGTTAAAATAACATTTGCGTTGGGGTCCAGCAGTTCTTCTCTGATGAGCTCGTTGAATTCAAACTCTGCAGCAGGCATCTGAGAAAGGTTCACGATATTGCGGATGATGCTTAGCGCAAAGATTTTGACCTCCTCCTTCGTCTTCGCCATCGTCAGACATTCTGCCAATTTTGGAATAATTCTCCTGTCACCGATGAAAAAGATGGCCGTACTTGGGATGAGCGAAATAATGGAAAGCAATTGAAGTGTTCCAGACACACCCTCCGTGTTCTCCACTGGGAGATTCTCGATCCTTGGACCGATGACTTCTCGAATTATAAGATCCTTGTAAGGGTTCCAGTCGAAGTTGGGAGCCTGGCGCAAAAGTGCGACCAAACATTTCAGTGAAGCGTTGCGGACAACTCGATGCAAAGAAGTCTGTGAAACGTCATCTGCTTCTGCTTCTTCTTCTTCTTCCCCCTCTTCGCCGTTGCCTTGCCGCAGTTTCCGACAAGAGCGTACGAGGCAGTACAGTACAGCATTCAGCACCTTGCCTAAGTATGGGAAGACATACTCGCCGAGTTCTTGGATCATGGCTTCCATCATCCTCAGAAATCCAGCTTGCTTTCGAACAGCGAGAATTTCGTGGTCCAGAACATCCTCGTGGATTCCAGAGTCTTCAACGATCCGGACCCCGCGGAGCTCACCGAGTGCAATATCGAGGAAGTCCCCCATATCATCGACACTGAGATGCCTGAGAACAGCAAGCCTCGTTGTATGTTGCCCACTACGGCCGCTTGCGATGCCTCTTTTAGAGATAGTCCTGCCGTATAGGAGCCTCAGTAAGACAGGCATCAAATCAGAGCGATGCTCGGGCTGTATCTGCTTGTCTCCTTGGAATAGCAGGGTAAGTTCATTCTTGAACTTGGCCTCATCCAGAAGAGCTTCGAGATTCTCCTGGTACGGAGTAATACCATCCTGTTTCCATGTCAAGATTGCCCTGAGTGCGGTCTTCTGTACGTCTAAATCTCCATTCGCAAGTTGTCCAAGTAATGCTTGATATACTTGCTGGCTGTGATAGAGGACCTTCGGGTTCGAGAATTGTGCAAAGACGCCGAGAAGAGCCTTCCTGTCAAAGGCAGACCATGACCCCCCAGAAGCCTGATCCGTTGCCTCGGCAGGGCCATCCTGCTGTTCGACCATATTGAGACTCCAGGAGAGGAAGAACGGGACTAATCTACGAGACTTCTTCTCGGCTAACGCCGGGGCAGCTGAGAGAACCTTCAATGCTTGTGACCGTGCGCTAGGCGAGAGTTCGGGCACGAGACGCTGGATTTCCTCGAACGCTTCCAGCAGGATCTCAGCGGAGTTGGTAGCAACGTGTTCTACTGCCTTAGCCCGATCATGTAACTTTGCGAGGTTGAGGCACTCGAAATCTGTTAGCCCCCCATGCGACGAAGCTGTTGCGTCTTTCGCCAGCCCTTCCCAATGCTTTGACGGGTTTTCCAGCCACCGAAAAGCGATGTCTGACACAGCTTCCTCCCCGGGTTTAGTCTGGCTAATTTGCGACAGAGCATCCACGGCAGCATCCCAGACTGGTGCTAAGCGCACAGTCAACATACCGAAGAGGAACGAAGGTACTGCAAGCTGAAGCCAGGAATCCCGCGTCAATTGGGGATAATTCATGGCTAACTTGCGAATATACATCGTGATAGCGCGTACACTCTGTAAATCCAGAGGCATCTCCTCGGTTTGAAGCATAATCGCGAGACACTCTAGCTGATCCGGCGCCAGGTCAAGCTTGCCAAGCAGTCTCAAGGAGGCCAATCTGTGTTCGTGCGAGGGCGTCGATAGGTTCTCCACGAGACTTTTCAGCAGGGGATCCTCATTTTCATGGCTATCACTGCTATCACTCCGTGAGGGGGAACTCGAGGCGTTGTGGACGCATTCTTGGTAGGCAATCATTGCTTCTAAAAAGCCCGTGAGACGATGATATCGCGGAGCCGCCGCCCGAAGCAGAGGGCCAATAGAACTATCCACCTGGCCCGTAACTCTGCTCATTCTCAGATAAGCAGCAAAACCCTGGCTCACGATGAAGTGCGCCTCTTCGGTAGCATGCGACGAAGATGGCCGGAGTGCCAATTTCAATTTTCTCAACAGGATATCCGCAATAGGACCGTAAGTCGAAGGTCGGGCGGTTGTAGACTCGAGCACCTTGAGAAGAGCCGAGTATTTTGGAAGGCATCTATCATGCCAAGTCTTAGGGTCCTTATTGTAAGTGCTGGAGGCCCCTTGCTCCGGGAAGGGGGAAATTTCCAAACGCTCAAATTTGCTCACAATCTGGTCTTGCCAAGACTGAGGCAATTGAAAACGTTCGGCATCTCTGATTGACGGCAAGCCGCCCGACTCAACCATACGCGGGAGACACACACATAGCATATCCTCGTTCGAGGCGTCGGACCAATGCATAACGACGAACCTGTCAACGCAGATTAGCAATGGGATGTGCAGGGCTAACCAGAGTTAACATACTTTTGGAACTCTTTTAGGAAAAGACTGCGGAACCTCGTGGCGTCCAAATCGGCGAAATACGAGCAGAATGGTATAAACCATCCCATCAGCGGCTCTCGCGTCATGACATTAATTAAATCCGTAATGAACGGGATGGCAGCGTCCATGGGAGAATTAGCCCATATAATGGCTATGTTCACAACGATCTGTTGCCATACTTTGGGTGAGGCTCTAGCATCGAGACTATGCCGATCTTTGGAAATACCCTTCAATGTGTCCCGCAGAGACTTCAGAAGCAGTGGCCAGTCGGCTATTCGATTCCCTTTTCGGACTCCAGATATCGTTCCCAGGAGTCGGACGTAAAGACAATACCGGAGCGGGTTTTCGGCAAGACGTTCGTCTTTGTTTGCGATATTTACTATGGACGCCGCAATTGGACCAAAAGTCTCGGCGGTTGTATGATGAACAATGCTCACGAGCACGCCGGCGACCAGGTCGGACCAGGTCATTGGTTCCGAGGCTATGCTTTCTTCATCCGGCACTGCCTTAATCAATGCTCTGACGATCTCGGGTCCCGCTGTATGTATGCCCTGTCCATGGCCTTTGATAGCCTCAGCGAAAGTCGTCATCAACCCGTGGTAGTACAGGCCCATCTGTCGGGTCTCCCTAGCCGATTCCAGATCAACTCTAGCATGCTCAATCAGCCAAGGCAATGCCTTCTCCCGGTTAGCTGGAGCAGCAGCTTTCCGAACAAGGAAGCTCAGAGCTTCTGCAGCGAAGCGAGCAATATGTGGTGGGTTTCGTGACTTGCCGAGTAAGGGTGCCAGGGCGTCGTAGGTAGGTCGCAGGTCCGGAACTAAGAGTTTTGATAAGTATTTGAAGAGGAAAGCCAGGCAACCGAACGTCCATTCGACCACGGCGGCATCTTGGGGACGACTAGCGATCTCAGTGATCAGACTTAGAGCAGTCGGGTAATGCTTCTCGAAACGAGCGCCAAGATCATGCGCGAAGGCGGTTAGGAGGTCCAGAAGCGCTTCTAAAGATTCCTTCTCCTGCGCGGAGATATACCTGGCCAGCAATTCCATAATCTTAGCCTCAAAGTGCAAGATCTGAGGCAGACTCTCGCAGAGAGGCATCACCTCCTTCCGGAAGGAGGTGAAGTCTTTGGATATGTTCAGGTCGGACCATTTTTCTAATCCGTTTCTAAAATAGGACGTCGTCGCCTGAAGGTCTTCGACATCGAGATCATGTCGGCGCACTTTTCGCAAAGGGTCGAGAGAATGGAGCTTCGATACTTTCGTAGAAAAAGACTCCCATCGGTGGTTCCTTTGGTGGGAAGTACTCGCCTTGCCCTTCCGGGACTTGACTATGCGCCCCGAATTCACTGCCTTGGAGGGCATCTCGACGGCTGGGACTGTCCTCCCTGTGCTTGCTGTCAACCGAGCGCACCTCTCTTTGCTGCGCAATGGAATTGATAGATTATGTTGGATGTTTGCGCCCCACCGGGCGTCTGGACGGGAAGGCGAACGTCCAACTTTTTTCTTAGATAAGTGATAAGATAAACTGATAAGTCGCAGTGCCAAGGTAGACGCCACTTTGTCTTGATGACTGGTTTCGAAGTATGCCTCTAGGTACCTACCCAGGTAAGATTAAGATTAACAAGAACCAGTTTGACCTATGTACAGCGAGGTGAGACGATTTCTAGACGATTTCTTTCCCAACATATCAGTATATGCCAATGCATTGATCGCTTGAATAATCGGTGCAGAGAAGTTGAATACAGGTGCCTAGCTACTTACCTAGGCTACTAGCTACCTACCTACCCTAACATAGATAGTTAAGTAACCTGGATATTTAGATCCACTTGCAACTTAACTAGACCTTCCCGAAGACAAGCTCACTGTGTGGTATGCGCGTCACAGCTACTTCGTGGTCGCCTCCCGTCACGTCGCAGGCGCATAAGCTATCATCTACCTAGGAGTTATCAAGTGATTGGAGAGATTGCGGCCTCCTACAAGATTCATTCAACTCGCCCTCGCACATTCCACGCGATCCATCATGGCAGCCAAGATGTAAGGGTGTGCGTCCGCTAGTCGTGTTACGAATTGGACTGATTAAGCGCTTATAGTATCGTACTCGGAAGTCTTAATGGCAATTTTGAGTCGGCCTTCAAGAAACTCGCGACTCTTCATGCCAAGCAGCGCTTCTCCTTCGCTATTATCACTGGCAATCTGTTCAGCGCGGAGCAAGATGCGGACTCTCTTTTGCGCCTGCTCAATGGTCAAGTCGATGTACCGCTTTCGACGTATTTCACTGTCGGCACCAACCCCTTACCCGAGCAGGTCATTGAGCGCGTCGAGAACGGCGAGGATGTACGCCAGCTCTTTTCCAGGTACTATATCTCGTTGTTGCTCCTAGTGCTAATGGCATTTATACTTCTAGGTTTGCGAGAATCTTCACTTTCTTGGAAAGCGCAGTGTTACTAAGACCTCCGATGGCATACGTATCGTGGCACTTGGCGGAGTTCTCGACAAGACCATAGTGGGCGGCCAATCCAAGGAGCAGCATCTGCCACTCCATACCGCCGACGATGCCAGAATACTTCATGGTGCGAACTCCGCCGACATTCTGCTCACTACCATATGGCCTTCCGGAGTCTGGACCGGCTCTAACGTCTCCCTTGCGCCTGAGAACCAGGCTGCAATTGCCAGCTCCGAAGAGGTAGCCGAGCTATGCTCGACTCTGAAGCCCCGCTACCATTTCTCCACTTCGCCCAGCGACTTCTTTTACGAGCGTGAGCCTTTCTTTCATCCTCCCAGCCCGGAGTCGGATGATAAGCCTGTCACTCGCTTCATCTCACTCGCACCATTTGGCAACCCAGCTAAGGAGAAAGCTCTGTACGCATTCAACCTTCAGACCAGAGAGGCTACTTCATCTATCCCGGCAGGTAGCACCGTGTCGCCATTTTTAGCACGGACAAATCCGAGAAAGCGCAGCGCACCCAATGACTCCGGTGGTCAGTATGGCCGATTCGCCAATGGTCATGACCACCACGGGAATGGTCATCACGCACGCCGCCGAAAGGGAGAGCGAGGCCCTCTGCCTGGGCCAGATCAATGCTTCTTTTGCCTCAGTAACGCAAACCTGGATACGCACATGATCTGCTCCATCGGAGAAGAGAGCTACGTGACTACCGCAAAAGGTCCCTTGCCAGCGTCCGATACCTTTGCCTCTTCAGGCCTCTCCTTCCCTTGCCATCAACTCATCATTCCCCTTCCCCACGAACCCACTTTCTATCAAATGGCCGGAGACGCCAACAGGATTTACCAGGAGATGAACAGGTTCAAGGAGGCGTTGCAGGCAATGGTCGCGACCCAGTCGGGACATAAACTCGGCGCCGTCACCTGGGAGATCAGCCGGCAGACGGGTGTCCATCTCCATTGGCAGTTCCTGCCTGTGTCCATTGACCTGCTCCGGAAGGGGCTTGTCGAGGCTGGTTTCAAGGTCGAGGCTGAGAACCGCAACTTTCCAATGTTTCAGGAAACGGAGCTCGGTTCCGGCGTCGGTGAAACCTCCGACTACTTCCGCGTGTGGCTTTGGTCCGACGATGGCGACACTGGTATCCGTAGTAAGGAATTAGTCATGCGTCTAGACGAAAGCTTCCGCTTCGATCTACAGTTCGGCCGAAGGGTCATGGCGAAGCTGCTGGGTCTTGAAGATCGACTGTACTGGCAGGACGTGGTCCAGTCGGCTGCTGATGAAACTCAGGATGTTGAGAAGTTCAAAGAGGTCTTCAAGCCCTGGGACTTTGCTGCATAGAGTGCACAAATTGAGGTTCGGCGTTAACAGGTCGGAAGAGTATTGGCGATACCCATTTTAGCATCTATATGGCATCTGGTTGTGGAGTATGGCGTTTACCAAAACATATAGATTAGTCATACTGCGGTGGGCTAGAGTCCTCAGTAGCCCTGAGAATTATTCTCTGCTGAATTTCTAGGAAGGTCGGGAGCGCAGGACACGACAACTCCTTGCGCTGACATGGACAGGAATCCAGATTTGCCTGGGTGGTTCCTAGGCAGACCGGATATGCCGTCTCCCGTCTTATAAGGTTAGCCGTCTATCATAAGCGAAGTTCATTCATGGAGACACTTTGCCTGCTTTAAGTATTCAATCCGGTGACCTACTAACTAGACCAAAGCCGGGACATCTATTCTAGACGGACTTCAAATCGTGCCTTGGATGGTTTCCTTTACCGTAGGATTTGGTTCCTGCCTAGCTCGCTGTTTAGCCTTACTTGGGGTTCTAACACTATGTCACAGATTATCTTATTACTGTCAGTTCTGCGCCGACGCTGTTAGATACCAATGGGGCTTGTCTATTATGAAGGTCGAGCAATGCTTGTCTTTCGGCATAGACTCCCTATCAACAGCACTGCCGCAGTGAGACACGCACGGAAGCCGCACATCCCATCGCACGACAGTGCAGCGCGATGGGCGTTCTAATGAAGCTTATTGCGAATGGATTCAGCAAGGGGCCCGTGACGTTTACCTTGCTCATCCATCCACTCAGAGTCCTGAGGCATGGGGCCACAGATACCGAGTATCTACAGCAGGTAGTTATTGGCGCTTCTTCCCTCAACCATGGGAGTTCCTAGCTCAAGCTACGATAGTCAACTCGGGGTGATTCAAGCATCCGAATCCGTGTCCGACACAACGATGGAATATCAACCATAACAGACACTGTTTCCCGACTTCTAAGCGTCTTCCCACCGAGCAGCAGCACGCGGCCCATCACGCTCTACGGACAGAACTACTTACGCTGCCGTCTGCGGGCTCTCGACACCTCCCTCGCTCTATACAACAATGGGTGCCTCAGCTATGCCTCTCCATCATTTCTGGTTCCCGGTCTCCATCCTGTCGCTCCTGGCCACGACTGCTGACCAGAACGGCTTTCCCTGCAGGTGGTCGGTGTCGTATATACACTGGCATAGCAGCACCGATGGACGCTACGCAAAATCTTCTGGGCCGAGGCATTTAATTAGTTTGGGGATTCACAAGTTACGAACTGTGGTATCCCAGCCATTGTCACAGTCGGATTAACACAAAAAAACAGAACGTCAATTTCGTCGAGGGTCAACCGGATGTTCCTCAATATGGCTGAGTGGCATGTCAAACAATACTTTAAGGTTTTGGTACGGTCCCAATTATGCTTTTGACGCAAATAAGACGCACGCATGAAACGCGTCAGCCAGTAAGTTCGTATTGGTTTTTGTTAACTTTCAAGGGCCGTCCGGGAATAGGAGAACAGACCCTATACACCTATCACATGTCACCCCACAAATAGCTCATCTTGTCACAGGAGTAGTGATGCCAGGCCCCGTGTCCTGTCTAAGGACGAGAAATGCGGACACGATATCCAGACCTCTCAACATCCCTCACCGCTGAGTGCTGAAACAAACAGCTGCAAGCCCCTTGACAGATGGTCTGATGATCAGCGGACGCTAGAGATGTCGTGTCTTTACTAGCTGATACTGTTGAGTGCAAGCAGCCGGTCATGGAGGAAATGCTGTGAGCGGGAACGAAGTATTAGCTAGAGCTTCATTGACGAGATGGGCTGTGCTCGCATGCAACCGTGTCGTTAGCCTGTAGGAGTCGTACTAGTTGCCTTGCCCCGGCACACAGAATTAGTTTTCAGAGCCTTGCCTTGAAGCGTACCTAGCTTCCTTTCTCGTTTCCCGTTCCTCCACCCTGGGTTCCGAGACCACAGAGTTGCGATTTCCTACTATGTACATCCGCCCACTTCTGCACCTGCTCGTTCGCGATATTTGTTGAGATAGACATCGATAGCAACAATAACAATACAACCCCCACATCCACGGTCAACCCAGCCTCCTCCCTGTCCGGGATACACAATTCCTCGGACTGTTGCTAAGCAACCGTCATTACAGGAAGGGGTACTTGGTCTTAGCCCCAGTGGTCACCCCCCAGCCAAACCTCCAAGTTTTTCCCGTCAGTGGACTGCCAGGCGGCTATATTAAGATAATCAATGTAAATTAGTGAAATAATCCATGGATTGGGTGCAAGCAAGTTGGAGCGATACTAGGAGCTGTTGCTGTGGTTTCATATATACTCCTTGGCTTTGGGTTTGGGTCGTTTGCGACTGTTCAGGGGGACTTCCTTGGAATATGCGAATGACTCAGTCACTCTGTCTATGGTTTCCAGCGTTTTAGTAACAGCCCTGACACAATCTCTCAGGATTACTGGATATGGTCCGATTGCGAGAATGCCAAGGGAGTCACGATGAAGGCGCCTCCTAACTTTGACGGATCGCAATGGAAGAGAGGCACATGGCACACACTAAGTCACAACTGTGACTGCATCCGTCACGAGGAAAGAAGCCAAGCTCTTCTTGATACCACCCTTTTCCCCATGTATCATCAATCTTGCTCATTCTACGTTATATCACCGAGCGGGGCGCTGCTCGTTTGACATTTCAACATCAAGAAGCGGCAACCCTCCGATTCGGACAGTTCCCAAGGAAGAAGGGAGATTAGCATTCGATTCGAGGATAAAGGCTTGGAGACGGCCTATGCATCTGCTTTTTCGGAAATGGGGAGCCAATATAGGGATCCAGACAACGGCTGATATTCATTCAATGTGGATGAGCCCAGGATATACATTAACCCCCCTTCCCCACCTCCTTTTCTCCCCTCTTCCTCACATTTGTTTTTGAAAGACCCATCTGAAGTTGTTTACCGCGATAGTTGGAGAACTGGGAAATCCCATAATATAGCCAAGGTCTTGTGAGTGGGTTGAGTCTGTCTTACCTACCAGTTATATCTTGTTCATACAGTAGCGTAGGGAAAATGTGCATAATTGCCGTCTGAAAAGGGTTTTGAGATGTGATAAGTGTACCGAAGACCGCAGGACGCTGGCGATCTCATCGCGCACCGTTGTGGGTCAGGGCAATATCAAATCATGAATTTGCTGATTATACCATGCTGTGATTGTTCTCTCTGTCGGGCGACTAGGTAGCAACCCATGTGGTCGAAGCCCATGATACACTAGAACGTGGGTATCTACAATTATTGGGTATCTATAATCATTCGATGTATTTAAATACTGCAGTGATTCAACGGAACAAATGTTGCCTCTAGCACAGGGGGCGTGAACGTTTGGTAAGACGTTTAACTCTACTGCCACACCCGTGGGATTCGCAACCCATGATTCTCTTATACATAGGCTTTAATATCATCCGAATCCGTATAAGTTGTATGATACTACTTTGAAGATATTGAATTAGAATTGTTGGACACCGGTAAACAAGGAAAACCCGAACCATGTCTACCTAAGCGGATTAAGGAATGACTCAAATAATTACTCTCTTGAAAGGTCTCCTATTATTACGTCAAGGCCCGCAGAAGTGTCCAAAGTCTGGTAATGACAATTTCCAAGCGAACAAATAGTTACGCAGCATTTTGAAAATACCCCTTCCGGCCCTCCAGGCGTAATCTTGCTATTCCCAACACTGACGAAGCGCCTCGCAAAGGTGCCATATGCTTCGGAGATAGAGGAACACTCTGAGACGTTGCTTCGAGGGGCCCGACTACTGGGCATCTGGTATGTTGCTCCCTGGCTTATTCATATCAAACTTGGCCCTCAATGCTCTTCTACCATGAATGTCCCTTCTGTAACCCTGGCAGCTAGTTAGGGAGGGAACGGGGGATACTTTGTGTTCTGAAATGTTGGCTTGCAAATTGTTCTGGTAGACGTATGACAGGATACGGAAGCGAGCATTCCATGTGCCCTGCTGTTGGACGGAACTTGGTTTTAGATCATGGGTTAAGATGCCTTAATGTAATTCCCACCGCATCCTTGGATCGGAAGTTATAATGACAAAATCATTAGGATACATTCGTCTCATTGTTTCTACGAAGCTAAAGGGATCTGTAACCTTCATTAATATTTTTGGCATGATCTTCATAAGCTCCACTATACAAGGTGAATGATCAGAACTAGTAACGTGGCAGTTGTTGCCGAGTCTCAGGGATAATTGAACCGCTGGGCATCGAGGATGCTGCTGGCACGATATATTATGTGGAATACCGAGAGCAGATAACCCCCCTTATCCGTCCCCGGTGCATTGCGACATACAACGTTGGGTAGCTGCCCGACAAGCGAAGCTGGTATTATACTCAAGTTAGGAAGGACAGCAATAGTCGGGGAACTTGCGTATTCTAAAATTGAAAGACTCGACAGAAATTTGACTACTTACTCCATGAGTGGTATGCCGGAGGACATATGCTGCCTCGCAACCTCCGTAGCCTTTTGTGCTCTAAGCCACAGATTCTGAAGACTCTATTGGCTGAAGCCACAGAGGGAAAGTTGCAGCCAAGAGCTCTTTACGGTTAGTAAGGACCCGTGATCTCGCGACCAGACCAGGGTCCAAAGAGACGGGAATGTTTACTTTAGACGCGAAAGCGGCTATTTACTTGAAGCTCTTACCCCTCACTTTACGCGGGATTCGGTATTTATTCGCATGCGCCCTTTATCGCTCACTTGCTGCTTCAAACTGGCCTGTGCAGTGCTACCGTAAAGCTACAGAGGCGGTTGTTTTATCTATATAGTTAAGCTTAACATTAAAAAAAAAATAAAAATTTGGGCATCCCGCATGAGAGACGGGAATTTTGGAAAGAAAAAGAGATTCCAGTCGTGGGGCGAAGGCCCGTGCGATGCAAGGGATCCGAATGACGCGATGCCGTGATTTTGAGTTTAGAGACTTGAGTAAACTAAACCATACAAAAAGAGGGGACGGACCGATGCACATCGCACAGCTGAAAAGGGCTCATCTTTTTACTGTACCCAGTAGCTCTAGAGCTACCTTAGGTACTTCACAGTACTACCAAAAGTCATTGGATTGAAAGCTCAAAGCTTGCCAGCCGTCTCAAGGTTTGCAGATAACTCCGGCTGCGCCGCCACGCCACGGGCGATTAGCTATCAAGGGCGGGGAATGCAATTGAGCCGTCTCATTGGATCGCCATCCCGAATCCTCTTACATTCATGCAAGTGATTGCGGCAGGTTGGTCAGCTAGCCATGCCATTGAGTAGGATCCTATCGGCGTTTGGGAAGTCGCGTTTGGTAGTTTTCCTGTCAAGTTTGTGTAAACAATCATGGCGATCTTCACTAGGCTTCTTTTCTAGGGCCTCGTGCTTCTGAGGCTTTTTTGAGCTGTCGTACGTAACTTCTTGCAACTTCTTGCGACGGTTCCTGGAAGACTGGGGTATTGCGCTGATAGCTGTTACAAATTGGTGCGGACTATGACGACGTTGCCGAGCGTTTCTATCCATTTACGACCGAAATCCCCTTGGACATCCCACCTCTAGAGCAAGAAGCTGGGTGGTTGGAACATAGGATGACCTCCAATGACGTTACTACCCCGACCCAGAAGATCGGCACTCTAGTCGTGTGATCGGATACCTTGATGATAGTCCACGCCATCACCGTGGTCGGCCGTTCGAAACCCATACTATAGGCCGGTCTGTTTCTAAAATCGGATTTGAACGCCCCGAGAAGGAAGCCAGGTAAACTAGCAGAGACAAGTCGGTAAATCTTGCGTCGTCGCATTCCGAGATGGTTTCTGGAGTTTACTCAAGGTTGGTCCGAGCGGAGCGACAGTTCGGTTGTTTACGTATCCTCATCCCTTGCTGAGACGAAATTTTCTCTTTCTTGTGCCAATTTTCTTTCAGTAGCTGCTTAATAAGACCCAACTAAGATCGAATTGGAAATCCTCCGTATGAGGCTCGTGCATACGGGGTCCTGTGAAATGACGAGATGGAGCTCGCCCCTGTGCGCTCCAATCATTTATGACACGGCGCCAACGGTTTCATTTTGTCTGTCGAACATCAAGACGGTCTACTGTGTAGTAGTAGTATTAAATGCTAACAAATTTTCGAGAGAACAAACCTCGTGCCCGTCTTCCTATTCCAAACATCATGCCAAACTTTCGATATTAGGGACCCCGAGCTCTAGTTACTCTTTGAAGCACTGCGTAAGCTTGCTTGGCCCGTCAGACCACCAGGAGTCTTCTGTCCAACGGGAGCTTCACTACTGCGGGTCCAGGACGCATAGTAGAACGTGCTATGACAGTCCAATTTTATGTCCTTTTCGGTTGTCGCGCCTCAGAGACGCCGTAATAGGAATCGGGACAGCCTATCCATGTCGAGCCCGTTGCCGGGATGCGGCGTATTCACACGGCAACCGAAAAGGTACCCCAGCGACGTACAGTGCCAGAATCCTTCGACCTAGAATGTTCGCGATAGCGTCGAACTATCATACTAATGTACGCCCCATAAACGTAATCATACATAAGCATAAGAAACGCATAACCGGATGCTCGAAACTATTGTTTTAAGCACAATCCCGATGACCCCTATTCGCCAAGTTACGGTTATATGAGAACGTGTTAATCGAGATCCCGGGACACGTTCCCGGCTAGTCTTGTACGGTGAAGTTTCGGGACCGCTCCAACTTATTGCAAGTCCAGGCAGCCGGTCGACTCCCGAACTTCGATGAGGATGAGAGGTCTGAGAGCTGTAATAAGTTTCAAATGCTCTTGATCGGCTGCTGTTAGTTGATAAGGTTCATATTACTACTTATACTAGAAGTCTTGAATTCTACCAATGGTACGAACATGGCTTAACTGAGACCGCTCGTCAGCCACGTGCACAATGGAAGAGGTACATTATTCAGAGACAATCCATTCCTGGTGATGAAATGGCTTGCTCTAGGCCCGGCCATCTCCGAAGCGAACCGACTGTCCACCTATTAAATATAGCTAACGGTTTGTGCGAAGAAGCCCACAGGAATGGTATGCCGCATTCAGCCAGTCAAGGGAGCAAGGACAACCTTATCTGGCGGTTAAGGCCAAGCCCTGGATCCGTCCTTATAGTTATAGATCCCTGATGTAAGGTAGCATCTGGATACAACCCTTTGAAACATTTACTCAATCCTCTTCGCTTACTGGCAGAACTGGCACTAGTCTATGCAGTCTGCCAGCTCCGGGGGTCGGGGTCTCAAACCAATGAGCAATCCGTCATGAATGCGATTCTTTGGAAGGGTGCTCTTCTGGGTGCGGCGAGGGCGGGCAAGCAAGATGCTTCTTCAGGAGTTCGCGGTGCTTGCTTGGTTGCTTGCTTGACTGGACCCTGACCGTATGCGATCTGTAAGGCTAGTGGAGCACCACACGGAGTGGCATAAGTGGGCGGGAATGCTAATGTAGACTTATAGAAAACCTCATAGATGAACTTAAACCAGGCTTATCCGGCTCTATGGTTATGGCCGATCCGAGAGCTCATGGGACAGCATCCTGACATCCAGCCAAGAATCAAGGTGAAGGCTGAGTTTGGAATAGCGGCACAGTAAGCGCGGGGTCAAAGCTGTATGTGGGTAGCTGAAGCTGACTGGTGGGGATAAAAGGAAGCCCCTGGTAGGATAGGAAGAGTACTACATACGATTGTCGCATCTTAAGACCAAGTAAAGTCGTATTATAAACAGTTATATACATAAGGTGAAGAGCTGTATCGCATGGATACGGCTCTGAACTGGGTACTGACTTCCTGTGTTCAATTGGCGGGTCTTTCATATGTTGGTTGGCACATCGGCGTTGGGATGAGATTGCGGATGAAACAGCGCCTGTGGCCTTGATCGTTCCGATTATACTAGAGAGCGAGGTGCTGCTGACCTATTCAGAACATGTATGGACCATACTTCTTTGTCTCAAGGAATTGTCTACAAGGTAGTCTAAGCCTACTTAGGTACGATAGTTTGGCCTGGGTAATCACCTCAAAAATTCATGTCTCCCTTCGTCTGGAGCGTGCTTATGTCAATAGGCATGTACTACATAAAGACATGAACTGCTGGGTCGTTCAGAACTATGGATCTCAGTCAGGCAGTTTCAAGTCCTGCGTATGCGGATGTATGTGTGCTGTATGCGTATGCAGACCTACTGCATGATATCGGGTTCGATGGGTACTAAGTACGTCTAAAGCATGACATACATATGTAAATACCGTAGCTGCATATGACTTGCTCTAGGTATGAATCAGGAAATGTGCAGTCGAAAGCTCGAACAAGTTTAGAAGCTCTCGCAACTGAATACCAGGCTTTCACCGCCTAGTTGTGCAGGTTATGATGTAAGATGTGCACAGCTGCTCGCTATTCGACTCCTGGAAACAGGGCGCTTGACATGAATTATGGCAACCAACTCCACTAACAAGTCCTGTCCAGGATGTGAATAGACTGCCCCCACCCCCTAAAACGGACAAGCTAGCGGGACTGCCCTTGCAGGGCTTGTGTGCATTTGCGCTAACTTACAGAAGGCCCTGGGCAACCAATATTGAAAAGCACCACCTAGGAATTGCCCTGACAACGGCGACTGGCCATAGTACAGGAACAGAAGCCGCTGGCGGCGAACAAAAACCATCAGCCCCCTCCAACTTCTTTGACATTTCTCTTCCAGATTCTTCAGTCGCCGACGTTGGCAGTCGGTTTCGCCCTCATATTCTCAACCAGTGCCGCTTTTTCTCGACAATTTGATGCACAGTCTTTCAGGTTTAAAAGACGTGTTACGGCATTATCGAAGGTCCTCTCGTCTGTGGTCTAATATCGTAGTCGGAAGCATCCTGTGCTCTTGCTGGCATTCCCGGCTTTGGACCCCTTGGCAAACCGACTTCGAAGAGTTAACTACAGCCAATTTACACATACCTGTATACCAGCCACTGGTTTCTAGGTAGAGGTATTTTGACAGACCTGGACCTTCGAATGTTGCACATAGGAAAAGCGGCACCTCCGACAATCCCTCTCCATCCCCCTCCGGCGCCTCTTCCTCTTTTCCGATATCTACGGTAAGATACGGAACGGACACACACTACAATTTCCTCGACTGCATCACTCTCACGAGTCCAATTAACTCTCACCAAATTTTAATGCACAAAATTTCTATCGGGTTCAAGTACTCTAGACCCTGTATAGTTGAACCCTTTATTCCCCCGGCCGAACCGGACCGTCAAAACCCGATCCCTCTGTCGACCGTTACCGAGCAACGAACGCTAGTTTCTCTCCATCAATACAGAACTTAACAGTACCTCACCGCAGATTAATCATTGGCCATTGATCAGTCAACAGAGCAATTCTGGAGACAGTACATGTGCAGGAAAATCATCAGGGGACGGGAAGCGTTGCACGATATCGGGAGCCGACGCACGCAACTGCATCCCTCTTACACTACCCGACCAGAAGTGGAGGAGGCATTCATTAATCGTGACGATAATATCCACTCGTTTAATAGGTATTGAGTAGGAGTATTATCATACAACCTTTGGTCAATCGACTTACAGTCCGAACTGTTGTCTTGCCGTTGTCGTTCCTCCTTTCCCGCCTGGCATCATGGAGTCTTCGCCCTTGGCCGCAATGCGCCCGGCTCCCATTCCGACATGGGGCGCACATCGGGATGCTCCTTTGGAAAGAGGAAACCATTTCAGCGCTGGCGCGTTTAATATCCGCGACCAATTGCAGCGAACGAAGCCTGATTACTTCAACTTGAAGTCTGTCCGTGGTTCTTCTCCGAGCGCAAGCCTTGCTGCCGATCTATCCCAGAACTTTCGGATCGATAACGAGGCTAGGTATGTAACTTGAACCTCGAGCCTGCATCATTGCTAACATGTTGTAGCCCTCGTTTCCCTACCCCTCGTCGGGCTCTCTTTACCTCGAGCATCTTTGGTACCGTGGAGGGTCGTGGTATGTTGCGGACGTTGACCTGTCTGACCACTAATACTTACAATATTGACTAGAGAACATTAAAACGCCGCCTTTACCTATCTCTTCGTCCCCGATTCGCCAGGGAGACATGATGGACATTTCCCCCCTTCCGCAAAAGGGATCATGTAGCACGGCGATCGAGGTTACGTCACCAACACCAGGGGAAGAGCCCGAGGATGATGAGATGATGGAGTCACCTATTGCCATGACCCGCCAACATTCTTCACTCGACCTACCAAGATCTTCGCATCATGAGTATGTTAACTTGAACAGGATATTTTGACGTGATTCTTTGTTCGGGAAACTGACGATGGAATAGGAGCCGCAGAAGACTCGGTCTAAGACGGCCTTCACTAACCAAGACGAAAGGTCATTCCGCCGGTTCTGTTGTCCCACGCCTGCGTCCGGAGTCCCCGGTTTCGTCGTTCCGCTTTGGTGCAGAAAAGGTATTCTCTGCTGGCTTTGGTTCATCTTCGGCCCTGTCACCGGGCGAATGCTTCCAGGACTCCCCCCCTCAGGAGCGGAGACCGCAGAGTGCAAACAGCCCCTCGCCTAGTGCTGGCTTTTTTCGTTCGAAGCCTCAATTTGCAACTCTTACAGGAACTCGAGATGGCCGCAATGGCTCGCCTTTGGCATGTCACTCTCGTCGTCCTGCGAACCTCTTCAGCCGGCCGCGGCGACAATATCGCCGCTCTCTGAGCATGTTCGAGAATCCTGGCGAGGTCGTCAAAGCGAATTCGGAGGGCTCCCCGGCGCAGAAGGCTTTGCAATCTGTCATGGACGTCGAGGAGGCGCAAGAACCTAGTCTCCCCCACTTCTTCAACGAGGACCAGAACGACAACATCCCCCGAATCAATCGTGACACCTTCATCGATCTTATGCAGGGCAAGTACAGTGACCGCTACGACCAAAAGATTGTGATTGATTGTCGTTTTGAGTACGAGTACGAAGGTGGTCACATCGACGGTGCTGTGAACTACAACGACAAGGAGTTGCTGGCTAAGCACCTCTTCGAGACACCTATGCCGGGAAGAACCCTCCTGGTCTTCCACTGCGAGTACTCCGCTCATCGTGCCCCGATGATGGCCCGACACATCCGTGCGGAGGACCGATCTATCAACGCGGAATTCTATCCTAGGCTCTCCTACCCGGAGGTCTACATTCTAGACGGCGGTTACAGCGAATTTTTCAATGAACATCGCGACTTGTGCTACCCTCAGGCCTATGTTGAAATGGATGCTGAGGAGCATGCTAACACGTGTGAACGTGAGCTGGGTAAATTACAACAGAAGCGAAAGGGATTCGGCCGAGCGAAAACATTTGCCTTCGGCCATCGAGAATCCATGGTGGACGCCTCTCCAACCGCCTCCGTCAGACTGAGCTCTAATCAGTCGCCATGCAGGATGCTCGGAGAATCGCCCATCTTCGGAAATGAACGAACCCCTGCGCAGCGCATGGCATCGTACTGAGACTTTTCCATTGACTCGTAAGGAAGCTGTATTTTGGGGCGAGGTTCCATCTCCAGTCACTCCCCCTGGGTCCTACCTGCAATCCGCTTCCTGTCAAAACGGAACCATTCAAGCAAGTAATGTTGCAGTTGGTTTCTACCTCTAGCTTCTCTACGCAATAAACTCCTACGAGGAATGTCCTACCTGTACTGTTGTCGATTCCACTCACCGGTCACGCAGGCCCCGAACCAATTATACCCCTTCTATCGACACCACCAGAAATGTATTGGCATAGCATAGCGGTTGGTCGCGTTGCTCGGAGCTCAGTTGGATTCCCCATCTGATTTGCTGCCTGGGAGCATGTTGTTTTATTTTTCCTTTGTTTCACGTTGTTTTTCGATACCACCAAGCTGAATGCAGTTGCAGCTCTGACCGCCCCATTTTCTTTTTGTCCATTCTGCCATGTCGATCTACTCTCCCAATGTTGCCTCCATGTGCACATTGGCTTATACACCGCTCTGCCCTCAAATCTTGAGAGCCCCGGAAAAGACACACTCTTCCTTTGTCCCACATATTACGACCTTACACGATTCTGGCCTCGCGGGCTATTTGAGAGTCCCGGGAGTCTATGTTACGATATATTTGCGATCGGCTTTGACCTGACGACTCACCAAACACATGTTTCCTTCTATTGAGTATGTGCCAACAACACAACCTCCGAGCTATGCTCATATCCACCACTCTTGCTCTCTTCGACTAGCGTGACTTCGCATGCCAGCATCTGCTTGTTGCGGTTCACTAGGATCGGGTCCAAGGGTGAAAAGACAGAGCTATAGCCGGTAGAGCAATTACATGCGTCGCATCGCAGACCACTCAGAAGGATACCTAGATTGACTGCAGGTAGAGGAGGGGAGCCTGTTGGACCGGCATAGAACCGAAACCTGGTCTCCAGGCCGTAAAGGCTAGGATCAAGGACTAGTCGGCGCTTAGTCACAACGGCATTTGACCCCTCCTTACACTTCTGTATTTGGTGCGGGAGTCACTGGCTTGACTTTCCTGTTGCCTGCCTGTACAGTAGTCTCTTCTGCGCTCAACTGAAATCTGGCCTTGGCCTGTGGTATCACCGATGCGTTCTGCATTTCAGGAGTACAGCTGGATGGGTGATTCCGCCAGGTCCGAAGCTCCGTACTAGGCTGGCTAGTTACTAGGTAGTGTCCTGGAGCCAGTTGGTAAAATGGAGTGCCACGAATGAATGAACTTAATGTCACTGGTCCCATATGCGGTGATGTCCGAATTCGATGTTGGCATGCCCTTGCATGTAAATTTGTTTTCTTTTCCGTCTTAAGATCCTGATCCGTGTTCTATGATCTCCCGGTGTTCCCTGCGCTCGGCTAGAAGTACGTAGCAGGCGGAAGGGAACCCCGGAGGTACGCCAGCACCATGCCGCGTTGGGACTTGACGAGACATATCCGTTTGGCAGGTAGGCTTTCCACGAACACCTATGGTGTGTCCTCCGAGCAGAATTTGTGAAGAGTTTAGGCACATCCACCCCTCCCCGGATGTGTTCTTCTCCAATCGTTTAACCACCCTGTAGCATAAGTACGGTAAGACGAGCGAAGAGCGTCATTCGCAAGCACTCTCGGGAATGGTTGGTAGTGAATAGTAATCTTCTGTATGATCCCCTCGGCCTATTGCCATGTTTCCCTTCTCGGGTTAAGCATACTTAACCAGCCGTAAGCCTTTAGGACTTACTGAGGACGGCTGATATTCAGTAAGCCGGTGGGCATCAGGTTTGTGGTTAGCATATAGGATGGCCTGGGGCCGCCCAGCCAGGCTGCGAATGATACCGGAATCCTCACTGCATACCTTTTTGATTTGCTATGCAGACTTACATGACCATTACTCATCATAAGGATGTTCCTAGGGCCGAAGTGCACTCTATGTAGGAGCTTGTCTTCGACGTTTGAGTTCGAATCCGTCGTTCGCGTTCTAGCTCAGGGGTAACCCGCGAGAATGCATAATACCCGTTTTGTGAATATTGCGGAGCCGCATACACTCAAAGTAGCCCTCGTCTGTTGCATATCGAGAAGATGCTTAACCGGACGGGGTCTCGGCTCCGGACCCGGAAATTTTCGGCGCCGAAGTCTCTTGGCCCAAACCAGCACTGCTGGCATGATCGATACGTGCCAACTCCAGCCCTAGATACTATATCCGATCAACCGTCGCTTTAAAAAATACATCTACGAGGCATCCAGCGACCTACTTCGTTCTTTCCGTGGACATTCACTCACTTTCTTTCTATCTGGGGGCCGTCAAGCACCAGATAACATGGTAACCATCCGACCCCAGCGGGACTCAGAACTGGCCAGGTGTGTCGCCGCGCTGCGAATGGTGAATAGCCTCGGCGGGTACACCCTGGACAGGGTGGAGGACGCGCTGGGGTTCCTCCGGACGGACGACCGGGCGTGGGTCGCGGCGCGGGACGCCGACGGTGCCATCGTGGGATACGCGGCGCTGTTGAAGTCCGACGAGCGCAGCGACTACGTCGCGCTTCTGGCGGCAGCTGCGCCCTCCGGGTTTCGGTTCCTGCTCGGGCAACGACGTTATCATGACCCTGGGGCGCCTGTTCGTGCACCCAGAGGCGCGCGGCGGCGGCGTCGCGACGCGGCTCATCGACACGGCGGTCGCGGAGCGCAGGAGGGACGCCAGAGCCGTCATGCTGACTCTGCTGAAAGACTAGGACGCCATCCGCCTTTGTCGCGAGCTGGCTGCGTGCACTTACGGGACTACGGTCTATAGGTAGGGAAACGGCAAGCAGATGGACGGCGAGTGTTTCGGTTGCCCTGAGCCGTAATAGTCAGAATGAGCGCGGTTCCCTTTCGGTCATCCGTGTAAATCTTTTGTAACGACGTAAAATTCGTATCACACAAATTTTAGGCGCTCGGAATGCAAGAGTCGTCCACCTGTAAAGCTCCGGACAGGGAGCATTCGCCGCCTTCGGAGCTCAGTAGTCTGTTATGTCCTCACACCACAACCCTTTGGGAACTTTTGGAATGACATTAACCAATCGCAATATAATGAAGCGTCTACCGATATAACGAGTACTTGGTATTACATAGCTACCGTCAGAAACCACATCAATCACATTCGGACTTGTGGCGGGAACTAGAGTGCATTACTAAGAAGAAAGCTATCTATCTAGATCTTAAGAGCGCTAAGTATATAAAAACTAGATGTTAACCCAAAACGTCTCTAAGATAATAGCCATCACCAATGCTGCTATAACTGACTCCACCTATACGCACCGACCGCCTGCAGTGACTTAACATGTCCAATACCGGATACGATGCTTATTGTACGTATTACGCGATTGCTCCTGACTGTTCGGAGGCCAGCACTTCCGCCCTTTGCATGAGGCTCGAAACCACATCACCGGGGAGACCCACGATGGTGAGGAATAGATTAAGCCTCGTCCCGGGAGCTTCTGCTGCTGCACCGACACGAACAGCTCGGATAGCTCTCTCGAACTCGGGCGGGCCGGAATCCATAGCAAAAGCAACGAGTGTCGTACAGACCTGAGGCCAGGTATGCACGAAGTTGAGATTTTCCGGCTCATCCAGGTTGCCTTCGGCCTTCCGAAACTCGATGGTGGCCCTGCCCATGATTTGGTCCTCGTAACGAAGATGGCTGAACCAATACGCCAGCCTGCCGCCCGGGCCACCTTCGACCAGGTCGCAGAATTTGCTAATGTCTGCTGCTCTCCAAAGCTTGTCCAAGGCTGCCCTCTCTTCACCACTCCCGTCGTCGTCGGGGAAGCAGTGCTTGAACCCCTCGCCCAACACACTGCCCGTGAGGTCGGGAGGGTCCTCCTGGGGTGTCACTAAGGAGCTGTGGGTTCTAATGTCGAGGCAGTGTTTGTTGTTATTGCGGCAGGGTCTGAACAACGGCTTCAAGGCCTCCTCGCCACCCAGGAACAGCAGGGAGTAGAGCTTCTGGCAGGCGAGAAGCGGGATGACTTGGTCGCCGAGGCCGACGTGCACGTGGAGGCCGCAGGTGTAGTTGAAGCTCACGTGTGGGTGGTCGTGGAGCGCTTGGGCGACTCTGGAGCACTTCTCGCGCGAAGCGGCGCTATCGGGTAGCTTAGGCGAGACGACCTCGAGTCCTGCGTACTAGGCAGGGTGCACGTTAATACCGTCCGCCGTCACCGAGTCGTCACGCTTCACGATCCAGGCTGTGCACTTTTCCTCATTCTCGCTTCTGCGGTTATTGGTGATGCGGAGACCATTCGAGGCTTCCACCGGATCTCTCAAGCCGAGTCCGTCTAGGTATTCTTCGATGACCTTAGCAATGAGGTAGACTTGTTCGTTTTGGGGTCTTCGGCTCAACTCTGCTTTTTGTTTCTCCGTCAAGCCAATAAGGTCGACGTGGACGAGAAACTCGAACTCGATGCCGAATGTTTTCTCAGGGGGGTTAGGTGTTGCCATGATTAGTTTATGTCGGTTATCGCCGTATAATTCACCCGAAGCAAGTTGATGGGATGATTGTGGCAATGATGGCCCTGATGAATTTTCACCTCCAGTTGGGCGCCCAGCCCCCTATTTGTAGCCACGGGGTTCGCTCGAATCTCCGTGCCAGGGATCATCCCGTACACGTCAATCTCGAAGAGATTCATCTTTACAAACCTACCACGCTCGTACTGGTAACGGCAATAAGCTGTGCGGTGATTAGCTGCGTCTCTGCTTGGACACCTATGGAGTTCGATCCTATGATACACTCGTACGTGAACACCGAAGATCATCCAATACATGTAGATATTACAATAACTCAACGGAACAAACTTCGCCTCGTTGAGCATCGGAAGTGGTGAGCGTCCAGCAGGGTGTCCAGCTTTATTATGATACACCTGGCATTCTAAGCCCATGACTCACTGGCATATATGTTTTTGAAATCAAGGAATTTACTTGTTCTGGCTGCGAAACCACGGTACCGTAGGAACTATGCTCGAGGGTATCTCTATATGAACACGGAGGCCTGATATTACGAACTTGATTCATGCCTGCGCATTAGCGGCCTGCGCCTGGCACCAATTCGTCCAATCCGAGAAGATGACGGGCTGCAGCCGGACCTTGCCCGTGGCCCAGTTGGCCTGGGAATCGGCATAAACTGAAGCGATTAGCCGGATGTTCTCTTTATCAGCGGCGAATAAGCGCGACGCGATCAACAGACTAGCAGCCGACGCCGCCCTTGCGAAAGCGTGCGATGGGTGCTGTGAAGCCTCCTGGTGGATGTCCTTCAAGAGTTTCAGCTGCTCGTCGCGGTCCTGCTGTGGCGCCTCGCCGCTCCCGCTCCGCGCTTTCTTGAGTGCTTTCGTGAAATCGAGTATTAAGTTTATCGATCTGTTCGCCAGCGGCTTGTCTGTGGTCGTGCGAACCAGCTGCAGCAGTGGCAGGATGATGTTGAAAGCCACAGGATTCGCAGCCTCGTGCTTGACGTAGATGTCGAGTAGGTCGAGAGCCCTGCGCTTGAAGTTGAGCACCATTTCCTTAGCATCCTTCCTTTCCGACTTCTTCCCCATCTTCTTGGCCATTTGCTTGAACACTTCGCCCAGCTTGGAATCGAGGGCCATCATCTCCGAGTCAGTCATGTCTGAATCGCTCTCAGACGACTCGGCCTCTTTGTCCTTATCGAGCCGATGGCTCTTCAGAAGTTTACCAAGAGCATCTTCTAAGTCAGCAGATCCCTGGCCATCCGCTTCAGGTTGCTCATCATCTTCCTCCTCGTCGCTTTCCTCTGCCTCGTCGTCTGCTGGTTCCGCTCCGTTCAACGTCACGAACTCGACATCCGAACCAATCTCAGACATGTCATCCTCCTCTATACCGTCGGCATCTTCCTCGCTCAGGTCCTCTCCATCCGCGTCAACCATTTCCTCATCTTCCATATTCTCGAATAGGGCTTGATATCCCTTGGCGCTTTCTTCCGCCAAGAGCGGATCCGTAAGAAGTTGAAGAGCATCAGAGGACATTTGAGAAGTAAAAGCCTCAAAGACCTGCTGACTAGCTTGTCGCATCATGACAGATGGCCGAGAGACCAAAGACAGCAAGATCTCTACTAACAGTTCCGATGTTCCGGCTTCGCTGTTCTGCATCTTTTCCGAGCAACTTTGCAGATCATGCAGGATGCTGATGGCGTCTGGGACACCGTCGTATAGTTGTAGTAGTGTGATAGCATATAGTAGTGCAAGACCAATAGACATGTCTGTGTCCTTCTTGCTCGATTTCTCGCTAGCTTTGAGCAGTTTTCGGATGGCTTTCAAAGCTGTGCTACGCTCTGCCCTAATCTCGTCGCCCATCGAGACTGCGCTCGTGTCAATAGCGAGCACAGCATGGCAAAGCCCCCGGAAATCCTCCCGTTGTTTCGTGAGTCGTGCGAATGCGGATGAGAGCCGTGTGCGGAAGACTCCTCGTGTCTTTTCTGAGAGAACTGGCTCGAACTGCTGCTTGCTCGAATATGCACATGATGCCAGGTCCATAATGCCAAGTTCTATAACGCTCAGCCTACCTTCTACTGCCTCCGTGCTGTGTTTAGCCTGAGTCGTTAACTTGAACAGGTAATGCGCATAAATTTGCCTTAAGTTTTCGACTTCCCCGGCCTCGCTCCTAAGTTATTTGTTAGTACAATCATACCAGACGTTAGAGTAGGATAGCTTCACTTTTTCATTGTCACCACGGGTTCTCGAAGCAGCTTGAGGATAGCCTCAGCATTCTCCGGAGTAACATATCGTAGCAGCTTTTCAACTGTCTTTGAATTGGTCCGCTGGTCAAAGTTATATGTACCAAATTTTCCAAGCAGCTCCTGTAGGACAGGGAGCAGCAGTTCCGGTGACTGCTCGACACACTGTTCAATTGATTTCAGGGACTTCACAGCGGCGAGATGAAGATACCTGTCCTCCTTGGCAGCCTGGTTCATCAAGCACGTCATTAAATTTCGAGTAAAGAGCTCTCTAACCAGCCATTGATATCCCAGTCTCAAGGCATCCAGGAATTTTCGGAAGATCATGAAACCACGAAATTTCTGTCCCTCGGAAGCGTTTTTGGAGAAAAGGCCATCGTCGATCACCGTGCTCCAGAAGAGCTTGAGTCGACTGCCAGATTCCCCCTGCTCGATGAGAGATGCGAGGATCAGATCCCATACGAAATGGAGCTGCGCCGTCCAATTACTCTGCTTGATCTTAGAAATGGAGGCATCTTCGCTCGTATCTTGATTCAAGTTCTCTTTCAAGACTCTCGCCAACTCGGGCAGGCTACTAGCAGTCAGTGGATCTTTCCAAGGTTTGGAAGGGAACTTCATCCCAGGGTAGCAATTCCGCGCCTTCAGCCAGATGCCGACCCCTTCCGCGGTCTTTCCAAGACCGATGTCGGCGAGTTTCTGGACGGTCTCTTCCGCCTTCTCCCGGCCCATTTGCGGTAATGATTCCACAATGACCCATGCGCATTGTGATCGCAGCCAAACTTTCTTGTCGGCAAGCTTCAACAGGAGATTCAAGACACTTGCCCATCTGGACGATTCGTTGAACAGAATCTTGGCCTCGACGAAACACTGTAAACCGAATAGTTGGCCGAAATAAGCGTCCCTCTCCTCTTGGCCGGGAGAGCTGCCACTAGCTTGCGTTCTTTCGACCAGGATACCAAGCACTTTGTCGAATGTCACGCCAGTGTATTTCGACGCAGAGAGGTTCTTAGGACCAAAGAGCTGTGCCAAGATCTCAGTCAAGACAAGACTAAATCCAACCCGCGACGCATTGCGTGAGCTCGCAAGACCCCGGAACAAGCGCTTTCCAAGGTGTCGTTCGAGGACCGACTCCGGAGAGCCCTCTGATCCCTCTCCACCCAGCAGACCAGTCACGAGGGCGTCGGCAGCCGCTATACGCTCCGCGCTATCAGCGCTTCCGAGCAGCTCATAAATGCTAGCTTCGCGCTTCCGCTCTTCGAGCGTTGGCTTCTCAGGGAAGGGTGATTTGTCCAGCTGCTGCTGAGTCGGGGTTGCTTCAATATCGCCTTCGAAATTGACTTTGGCGGAATGGGTAGTTTTTGTCCTTTTTTGGGTGGGCTGACTGCCACTGGCAGCATTGCTAGCCTTGGCCTCGCGTTTTCGCTTGTTACTTTTACCCATTCTCGAAGGATATCTTATAACTTCACCAGGAGAACTGCAGGATATGTTTGCCCCGCAGTATAATAGGTTGGGAAAGAGCAGTAAATCAGTAGGTACTTGTCGATTATCAGAAGCTCAGTGTTGCGCCCACTTTGGAACTTTTTTATGGTCCCGGATTCTGCCGCTTCGGGTCGCACAGGGATGGCAGGCGGTCAAATTCGATTAGATAAGTGATTCACGTTAGTGCCATGCTAGTCTGCCAGACCCACTTAAATGGACATAGGCATGCAACTGTTGGCTTTTATCAGACAGCTTTCAGCTTCTTCCTACGAAGTCAAGCACTCAATGCTGTTTCTAACAGCAAGTTACCAGTAGTATATTCCTGAGTACCCAGGAATACAAGCTTATGTACATTCTTAGCATACGAAGTTGATAGAAAATTGCTGATATTGGAAAAGGAGATGTCAAGTCGTCAACAATTTTCCCAGCCTGTCAGGGTTTGCGCATATTGATTATCTAACGGCCGTTGGGATAACGAGTGGCAATACAGAACTCCTCCCTATGGCCCATATGACTATGAATTTATATAGCGTAAACTAGTATCCATTTTGGAAATTCCCTATCAGTTCTTCTCCTAAGAGTCACAAGGTCCAGCTGGTGACACCTACGCCGCGAGCTTGTGAACGATATCGCACGCCACCCTTTCACCCAGTGTCTCCACCAGACTCTTGGGGCAGTCCTTCTTACGCACAAAGACGATAGACTTGTCATACCATTTGCATCTCCGGTTGGTCCCTTCCTTGCGTGTCTTGCGCCTGCTCGCGAGCCGCCCAAGACTCCGTCTACTAGTGTGGGTGACCCACCTTTGGAGTGCACCCACCTTTGGAGAACACTCCCTGACCCCTAACAACAGCACCCATGCATATATTTATACATAAAACACCATATAAAATAATGTAATTAATTGTTATAAAGGGTTGCGTATATGTTTTAATATATTAAACGCATTTTTTAATAAATTCTGCTTTTTTAACGTTATTCGAGTTTTGTAACTTTTTACTAGTTTTGCTTATTATTTACGACGGCTAGGCTAATTAACCAACTATTAAACCTAAGTCGACGGGTTTATGTTAGCAGAGTATTGTGAGAAATTAAGCAATAAAGTAACTTAGTTATGTTTCGTAATACCAAGGGAGTTTTGAATAACGAAGTTGTATTGCAAGTTATCGTTATTTAATTACAGGTGACAAATGATATATATAATTATAGGGGGATTTAGATAGATTTATTAAATTCTTATAAATTTATAATCGTAATTTTAAATAGATTTATTAGATTTTTATAAATCTATATTACGTGACTTAACTTATTTGGGCCTTATTTTACGGTTTCGCTAAAAGACCGTTTTCCAAAATCCGATTAACCGTGTTATAATACGATTTCCTTTTTTTCCGAATTTTCGTTTCGAAAATTTCTTAGTAATTTCTTTTTTTTATTATGTTTGGGTATATTATTAATCGTAAATCTCGTAATCGTCCTAATTAAAAGGAAAACATTATTTTTTTATTTCGTATATTGTTAAATTTAGTTTTAAAATCATGCCGTGTATTTTTTATTTCGAAAAAAGGTTCAAGTATATTATAGTTAAGGATTTAAAACGTTGCGAATAATACGTTTTTTATTATAACCGTTATTGCGATAGATTTACGATTCCGCTTAATTTTTTAAAAAATATTAATTATGTTAAAAATCGCCTAGATTACGAAAGAAAGGTTATATAAAAGCGTTTTTTTAGCTACGCAATAATATTTGAAATAAGACGGCCGAGATTTTCGAATAAATTTTTCGTTTAATTAGTAACGAAAAATAATAAATTTTTTTTCGTAAGAAAGGCGTTAAGTTAATTTGTTAAAGAGTAAAAAGTTTAAACGAATTAAAGGATCAAAAAAGAGAAAAAGACGAGAATTATTTAATTGCTAAATTCGAGGTTGCCGTTGTTTAAGGTTTCCTTGGTTTTAATTATAAAAGGTATTTTTCTATTAGTAGCTTAGATTGAGACGTTATTTTGGGTTTCGCCGTTATTGATAAAAAATTTTTAATAGCTGTTAGGCATTTATAAAAATTTTCGCGGGTTTTTAGGTATTTTCGGAATTTGGATAATTTTTTTATTTAATTAGGTACTAAGTAAATTTGTCGACTTTTTGTGTATTTAGGATTTTTTTTTGTTTCGTATTTTTTTATATTTTTTATTTTTATTTCGTTTTATTTTATTCGTATTTTGATAATATTTGCTGTTAATTCGAGTAAAGATATAAAAAAAATTAAATAAAGTTTAACTTTAGGCGGTAATTTTAATAGTTATTTTTTAAGATTTTTTTAATAATTTTATATAGTTCGATATATTTAAAATCGAGTGTTTAATTTAGGCGTTTTATTCGGATGTTTTTAGTAGTTAGGTAAATTATTTTCTTTTCTGAAAAAGTTAGTTTTTTTAACCGTTTTTTGTTATAATATTTTTTTTATTTAATTATATACGAATTTAAGTTCCGTTTTTATTTTTTAATAAAGTTATTTAAGTTATTTTGATATGAAAATAATTTTAATATTAAGCAGTTTTTTTTTTTTATTTTTTATAAATTTTTAAGGTAAATTTAAAGTTAGTTATAGACGGGGTTATTTTGATATTTTTATAGTAACTGGTGTTATAAGTTATTTAAGTTATTGGTAATTTTTTAACTTAATCATTTTATTCGTAATTAATATAATATCGTAAGTATGTTTTTAATATTTAGTTTTGTTATTTTATTTATCCGTTTATTTAAAGTTAAAACGTATTAGATAATTTGTAGTTTAAGTTAATTTATGTTATTAAGTTTTGCTAAAATTTAAAAGTAAACGTAATATTTTTATTTAAAATAATTTTGTGTAGAAGTCCATAGATATTGAAAATATTTTTAAAGAAAATATATATTATTTATTTAATATTAATGTTTTTATTATGAGATAAAAAGTAAGAAAATTTTATAAACTAGTTAACGATTATAAAAATGTTATCGTAATATATATTTATAGTTAAGTTTTTTGATAAAAAAAGTTTGATAATAAAATTTATTGTAATAGAATTTTATAGTTATTTTACAACTAGTAAGGGTTATAATTTTTTATAAGATTTATATCGTTATATTTTTATTTTGACGTAAACGTTATATTAATACTTATTTTTTTGTATTATATTTTTTATTTTTAGGAAATTATATATACGTTAAAAACGTTTTAAGGTTTTATAGATTCTTGGGTATTTATGTAATAAATATTCATATATTTCGCGTATTAAGCTTTTTTGATATTTTTTAAAATTTATAATTTATTTATTTTTTCGGGCAGGTTATCGTTATATACTTTAATTTTTGGTATATGTTTTAAAACATTACCTATATTATTATAACTTATCGTAAGTATAGGTATTTTTCGTTAATAGTATTAAAAATTATATAGTTAATTTTAACCCTTTTTTTCTAGGTTTAGTTATTTATTAAAAACGTTAGTTTTATTATTTTTTAAGTCTTTTTTATGTATAATAACGAAATTGTATTTTGTTAGTTTTTTTACGTAATGAAATTATCGTACTGTAAGTTTTTTAGTTATAGTAAATCGAATAAAATTTTTGTGATTCGTATAAACTTTAACTTAATATAATTATTTTTAAAAAAATATTTAAATTTACAAAATATTTTGATAATAGCTAAAAATTCCTTATTAGGGATAGCATAACGCAGTTTAAGTTTTTGCAATTTGTAAAAAAAAAAGGTAATAAAGTGTAATATATTTTAATTATTTTTTATCTAATTATTGCGCTTAAAGTATAATTTAATACGTTGGTTTTTAGCTTAATTAGGTAGTTTAAGTTATATATAATTAATACGAGTTGGTGTGAGCAGTTGAGGTGATTTTCTGAAAGGGCTTGGTTGTGGCCCTAGGATTGCAGGAACAAAGCAGGAAGCAGCTATATATGGCTGCGGGGGGGGGGGGCGGGGGGGGGGGGGGGGGGGGCGGGGGGGGGGGGGGGGGG